>PVIH01011658.1:10087-68034 GCA_004025045.1 Sigmodon hispidus | reverse complement strand
CACACACACACGCACGCACACACGCACACACACACACGCGCACACACACAGTGTTTTGCCTGCATGTAGGTGTGTATATTCCATGCATGCAGTGCTCCCTGCATTATGCCTTTGCTTCCTTGGTGTCCTCCATCCCTTCTGGCTCTTACACTCTTTCCTCCTCTTCTTCTGTGGGGTTCCTCTAGTTCTAAGAGGAGGGATTTGATGCACACCTCCCCTTTATGGCTGAGTGTCTGGTGGTGGGTCTCTGTATTTGTTCCCATCTCCTGCAGGAGGAAGCTTTTCTTACGATGGATGAGCAAGGCTCTGATGCACGAGTATAACAGAATATCATTAGGAGTCATTTTATTGTAGGGATGGAGGCTCTCTGCAGGCACCAGCTCAATGTCTCCGTCTTCCTTGAATTGTGTAGGTGTTGCCTTCAGTAATGGGGCCTTGCTGTCAGTTGTGGAGAACAACTTACAGTCTTGCCAACAGCCTGGCTTGTTTGATGATTTCCACAGGACTCCTTTGACCAACAACTCAATTAGATGCAACCAATCCTGCTACTGGAAGGTTCACTTGTGACAAGAAATAACCAGTCTTGCCCAGTATTTGACTATTTGATTACATCATCTTTATGTATGTATATTTTTAGGAAGCTTCTACTGTATTATGTCTCCTCCTCCTCAATGTTCCTCAATTCTGACTGTCTTCCTTCATATTCCCTCCCTGTCCCCTCCCCCTCATTGAGCCTCCTGTTCCAGCCCCACCCAACCATAACTACTTATTTTATTTCATGCTCCTAACAAGTTCTATCTGTCCCCACTAGTCGCTTACTCTATACCTGACCTCTGTGGTCTATGGATTGTATCTTGGTTATCATTGACTTAACTGTTAATTCACACATATAAGCAAATACATACTATATTTGTCTCTCTGGGTCTGAGTTACCTCACCGAGGATATTTTCTCCTAGTTCCATTTATTATTTTTTTCCTGGTTTTACAAGACAGGGTTTCTCTGTATAGCCTTGGCTGTCCTGGATCTTATTCTGTAGACCAAGCTAGCCTTGAACTCAGAGAGGACTACCTTTGAGTGCTGTGACCAGAGATGTGTGCCACCACTGCCCAGATGGTCCCACCTATTTACCTGTGAATTTCATGATTTTATTCTTCTTCTTTTTTTTTTAAACTTTATTTATTTATTTATTTATTTGCCTTGGTGTTTTGCCTAGAACTGGAGCTACAGACAGTTGTTAGCTGCCATATGGGTGCTGGGAATCAAACCCCGGGTCCTCTGGAAGAGCAGATGGTGCTCTTAACCGCTGAGCCATCTCTCCAGCCCCTGATTTTATTCTTCTAATTGGCTGAGTAATATCCCATTGTGTAAATGTATCAGATTTGTCTTATTCATCCTTCTGTTGATGGAAATCTAGGTTGTTTCCAATTTCTGGCTGTTATGAAGAGAAGCAGCCATGAACATAATTGAGCAAATATCTTTGTAGCAGGATGAAGCACCCTTTGGGTATATACCCTCGATGGTGTACCTGGATCTTGAGTAGATAGGCTCCCATCTTCATGAGGAGCTGCCACACTGATTTCCATAGGGCCTTTACAAGTCGCACTCTCATAAGCATTGGATGAGTGTTCCCCTTACTCCACATCCTCACCAACATGAGCTGTCACTTGTGTTATTGGTTTTAGCCATTCTGATGGCTGTAAGATGAAATCTCAAAGTATTCTTTATTTGCATTTCTTTGATGGCTGTGACTACACAGGTGAAAGCTGTGCTAGAGGAATCCAGCCAAAATTTCGGCATAGACCAGGGAGCTGTTCATGAGGTCCTACCCTAGCCGAGGAGCTGTTAGCCACTGATGGATGCTAGGGGTGTGTGGTGGTTCCAGTGGGAATGGCTCTCATAGGTTCATGTGTTTGAATATTTGGTCACTAGTTAGTGGAACTGTTTGGGAAGGATTATGGGTGTGGTCTTTGTGGAGAAGGTGTATCATGGGGGTAGGCTTCAAAACCTCAAAAACTGTCTGCCTTCCCTAATATGCCTTTTGCTTCCTGTTTGTGGTTCAATATGCGAATTTCAGCCATTCCTCTTGACGTGCTTTCATTCACATCACCATCATGGACTCTAACCCCTGAAAGTGTAAGCCCAGCTAAAGGCTTTATTTTATATGTTGCCTTGGTCATGATGTGTCCCTACCACCTCGACTAGCAAGGAAGATGTGATAACCAGGCTCTTCTTTCTGCAGCTTTATTCAGGAACCTTGATTAATTTTCTTACTTCTGATGATGGCAGCAGCACCGGGGAAACCCGCCCGCAGCCTAAATAGCCTCTGGGCAGCCAACCCTAGCGCGCCACATGGGCACCACCAATAGGCCCAGTTACGCGGAACAAAGCCAGATTCTCAGCCTAGCCATATATGGAATAGTTTGTTACTGAGAGCACTCACCATTGGGAAGGTGGAGGGTGGAAACCAGCGCCATCTTTAAGGCATAGCTGCACGCAGCTCGCTACAGTTCCCCCTTATTTATATTATTGCAACAGGCAAGAGTAGAGGCCTGATCTCTGTAGAGTGGACCAGGGACTTAGTCCTGATCCTCACTCAGGTGTCGTCCACCTGATGTGTACCAGACTTGTCTGATACCTTTTTCACAGAGGTGGGACACAAGGTATCAACCCACATGCCATCAGGTGAGCTCTTCTTGGGACCCAAGTCTCGGCGGGCCCCAAGTGCAGTGCTCAAGCCTCGTATCCTGTGCCTAGAAAAATTAATCCTTTAAGGTAGCCAGCTAAGCATGAGGGGATTGTCCTGATTTAATGGCCGTAAAGGCTTGAATAATCATGGCTGCATTTTCACGCTGTGAAGCCTTAATCCGGCAAATGCACCACAGGCACACCAAGGAGACCAACACCAGAAGGCCCATCAAGGCTCCTAGACCAGCCCACTCCTGAAGATGGTTCATGGCATCAGAGATCCATGAGGACAACCCTTCTGCCAGTCCGGCGTCCACCCGGGTTGAGTTCACCATGACGATAGCCACCCACAGCTGCTCCATCAGGTTATCGAATTCTCCCGTCCAATTACCTAAAAGATAACTAGACAATTGCTTAGACAGATTTGCAGCACGGGTCATTCATGCAGGGAGAATGCTGAATGCGGCTTACTAAGTACCTCAGGCTCAAACATATACCCAAGGCAGAGCACACAGGAAGTTCCCCAGGTGGCTGGAATATAAACAACTTAGGCTCACCTGCTCTCACTTAAACTCATCTGTTCTAACCCCCACAGATAGGCTGTGAGAAGGCAGACTCAGTGAGAAGGGGAGACTCCCCCTCCAAGAGACACAGCCCATGCAGGTTTAAGAGGCAAGGGCACCAGCCTAGTTCTGACTGCCTTCCATACCCCCGGACTGAAAGCGCACCCTGAACCACCACTTCCACTTTCCACATAGGGAGGGGGAGCCAAAGACGTGGCTTGACATGCTGGGGACACGCAACATTCTCCTCTATCTGGATCCCCCTTTTCCTCCTTCTTTTTTCTTTTTTCTTATCCTTGACGACATTTTTATCTGTTCTATGAGTGACAGCAGCTCTTCCTCTGAGTCTGTAGACTCAGGAGTTTCTATATCAGCAAGGTCGGGGCACGACTCTCCCCGTTTCCCTCTTCACTGCCTGCCTCCTCCGATCTCTCCTCCTGTAACACCTCCAAGGTGGCCTGGCCACCCTCCATTGCCTCACTGCAGCGCCAATCCTTAAGACCAGCTTCTTATCAGCTTCAGGTGGCCTTGGCAAATGGAACCACACCTGCCTAGAACTAATCCACAGGTTTTGATCCTCTGTGGAGACAAAAGCAGAAACTCCTTTCCCAAGCAACATATTCTTATAAACAGATTTCAAAGTCAGGATATCTTTAAAGTAAATGTATCCGTTCAACTCAGCAGCCTCAGCAATCAACTGTCTCTCTGCAATTAGCTCATTAAAAGTTAAGAAATTACAAGTAAACGCAATAACCCTAATCCAGACTCTCTGTTTATCTGCCACCTTTTGTGGCTTTTTTTTTTTATCTTTATTTCCTTCCCCGTTTAGAGGTTTTGAGAGTCTAAATCTGTTTTACTGAGAATCCTTAATCATTTTCTAACTCAAAGTGCTTTTAAATGTGGATATCACTTTAACTGCTGACTCTGCCCCTTTTCAATATGAGGGACGAGCCTGTGAATCTCTGCCACTGCCTGCCTCTGCATCTTTCAGCAATGTGCGCCACCACAACTGACGCTACCAGAAAAACCTTAATAAAGCAGCTCCTTAAGAGCCAAAAAAATTGGGTGCCACGAAGGAGCACCCATAACTAGTCTAGCAACCTCTTATGTAATCTTTTGCTTTCAATTCACCTGCTGGCAAGCCTTTTCGTCTCGCTCTCTCTTTACCTACAGAGAAGAGCAAAATTTTTACCCGCTTTGGGCGCATTTTCCTGCCTTCCCCGGGGAACTGCTTTTACCGCGGTATATACCCCTTTTATCCGGGAACTTTATTACCAGTGCACTCCCCTGACTGTAGAAAGTTCTGAGCCTTCTTTGAGAGTAGAATCCTCTGTATGGGCCGCCACTTGTCGCTACCGCCTCGACCAGCAAGGAAGATGCGACAACCAGGCTCTTCTTTCTGCAGCTTTATTCAGGAACCTTGATTAATTTTCTTACTTCTTCTGATGGCAGTGGCCAGGGAAACCCGCCCACAGCCTAAATAGCCTCTGGGCAGCCAACCCTAGTGCGCCACATGGGCACTACCGATAGGCCCAGGTCCGTGGAAGCAAGCCAGATTCTCAGCCTAGCCATATATGGAATAGTTTGTCACTGAGAGCACTCACCATGTGGAAGGTGGAGGGCGGAAGCCAGTGCCATCTTTAAGGTGCGGCTGCACGCAGCTCACTACAATGATGTTTTACTAAAGCAACAGAACAATAATTAAGATAGGGAAAGAGAATCAGTTTTTTTTTTCAGTGATGCAGCCACTAATATGCTACTCAGACTCCAGTAGATGGCTCTACACTTAGGTATATATGGGTAGCAATAAATAGACTCAGTGTGTTTTTAAAAAAAAACAGCAATGAAATTATGAGGGAAAAGTGGTGGCAGGTGCCATAGTGAGTGATTTTATTGCTGTGAAGAGACACCACGACCATGGCAACTCTTATACTGGAAACCATTTAGTTGAAGTAGCAGCTTACAGTTTCAGAGGTTTAGTCCATTATCATCATAGTGGGGAGCATGGTGGGGTACAGGAAAACAGGTGCTAGAGAAGGAGATGCTGCATGTTGACATGCAGGCAACAGGAAGTAGGCTGTCTCACCAGATGTGGCTTGAGCATATATGAGATCTCCATGCCTGCCTCCACAGTTACCCACTTCCTCCAGTGATACCACACCTTCTCCAATAAGACCACCTACTCTTAACAGTGCTACTCTCTTTGGGGGCCATTTTATTTCAAATATGTGCACAGGGGTAGGGGAGTAATTGGAGGGGAGAGAATGGAGGGTGGGTATATATATGTATATAAATGTATATATATATGTATCTGTGTGCATATGAAAGTATCAAGCAATATTTTTTACCAATATTTTGTTATTTTAACATATTTATAAGTTATTTAAAGTAATTCCTAAGTATGTTTATTTCTATAATGTATTATAAATTTTTTTAATGTATTATTATTGATTTTTCTTTTGGATGATGTCACTGTTAGGTGCAACTGAATTTTGCATGTTAAGTTTGAATCCTACAAGGTAAGAAACTTTGTCACTATTTTCTAGGATTCTTAGGGAGTCTTCAGTGATTTTTTTATATGTATATGATCATATTACCTGCAAACATAGACCTTTACTTATTCCTTAGGATTTGTATGCCTTTTATTCTCCTCTGTAATTTCTTTTTCTTCTCCCTTACTGTGTTTAACTGAAGCTGTGTGGGTTGAGCACCTCCCTATTTTCTGACAACAAAGGAAAAAAATTTCAGTTTTCACTGAGTATAATTCTTGCTGTCACTTTTACATAAATGACTCATATTGTGTGGAGGTAAGTGTTAACTTCTTTGCTCATAATTTTACTGTCATATTAAGTTACTGGATTTTATCAACTGCTTTTTATAAGTCTGTTTTGGAGCCTGAACTTGTGTGATGAAATCCCCTAGACTCATTACCAAGACCAATGTTGTGTAGTTCCCACCCTATGTTCTATAGATTTGTCTTTAATGTATTTTCTCCATTGACTTTCTTTTTTACTTAAAATATTTATTTTTAGATTTTTTTTGTGTGTGAATGTGCATGTGTACATTTGTGTGTGTGTGTGTGTTTGTGTATATGTGTGTGTGTATGTCTGTGAGTAATGTGACGGGCATGCATGTGCCATGGCATGTGTGGAAGTCAGGATGAAAGTTTGCAAGTGTATATTGACTGTGTGTGGCTCTTGTGTGACATATCCTCTGGGCCTGGAGGGGAGAGGATGTAATCTAGAGGTTCCATTTATTGCTGAGTACTCCATAGGTACCTTTTCCCCGTGCTTAGATCAGTTGTGAGTTTCTGTGTTAACTACTGTCTACTACACAAGGACACATTTCTGATGAGGTCAGAGGGATGCCTTGATCTGTGGCTGGAGAGATATAAGTATTTAGAGAGCATTATGTCCACTTAGTAAAATATTAGTATTAGCATCATTTCTCGTGTCTATGAGCTCTCAAGCCTTGGGTTCTTGACCGGATCGACTGTGCCACCAACAATGTGTTTCCTCTTGTAGATTGGGCCTTAAATCTAATTACAAAGTGACTGGTTACTCACTTAGCATTCATGCCAGCATCGGACCTGTCACATCTCCTGACATCATGTCCAGCTTTTTGCCTGTGTGCTGGGGATCCGAACTTGGGCTTCCACACTTGCTCTGTGGGTTCCTTACCCAGGAGCCATGTCCCAAGCCAAGCTTTCATAATCTTTATTTTCTCCTTCTTCCTCCTCCTCCTGGAGGGTAATGGTGAAAGAAAAAAAAGAACGCTATTTGTAAATATAATTTCAACCCCTTGCTATCTGGATCTAACCTAAGGAACTCGAATACAGGTAGAAAAGTCAGGGTTCTCTAGAGCCACAGAACTTATGGAACAAATCTCTCTATATGAAAAGGGAATTTATGGGAATGACTTACAGGCTGCAGCCTAGCTAATCCAACAATGGGTAGCTGTGAATGGGAAGTCCAAAGAGTCTAGTAGTTTCTCAGTCCTACAAGGCTGAGTGTCTCAGCTGGTCTTCTGTATATGCTGGAATCCTGCAAAAGCAGACTCCGGTGCCAGTGAACAAATGGACTTGCTAGTAAGTTGAGGGAATGCAGACAAAGAGGAAAACATTCTTATTTGTCTAGACTTCCAGAACCCAGATGAAAGGCCTGCCTTCTTGCCTCAAAGGTCTGGATTTAAAGTGGATTCCCCCACTTCAAAGCAAGCAGAATAGTTCTCCTAGGTGTGCTCTCTATTTGTGAATGGCAGTTCATCCCAGATGCAGTCAAGGTGACAACCAAAAAGAGCCACCACTCAGGGTCCTTCTGAAAAGTCCACTAGAGTTTGTTTGTCCTTACACATTTGCTTAGGCCCCACCACACGTAAGGCCAGCCAGGCCACATGCCCAGCAGCAGATGGCCAACACAAACCAAACACAATGATAAATTTGAAGGTTTCTTTTGACTCATAATGCTTTGTTTGGGGTCCCCTTTCAACACACACTTGTTTTCATACCCTGTAAGTTTTTTGCTCATATACTATGGCTTCTAATGTTGTGTTTTTGTAGGATCTCTGCACTTGTCAGTGTGTGAACCTATATGTGCTACCTGTACTTTTTGTTTTTCTGTTCATTTCTTTATTTTGTTCTCTTCAGGTTTGTTTTTATTTTATCTTATTTTATTTGTTTATCTTTAGATGACTGTTCTCTGGTGAGAGAGAGATCAAGAAAAGATGTGGATTTGTGGGGGGAATGTGGGAAGGATTTTGAAAAATCTGGCCAAGGGGAACTATAATCAGGATATAGTGTATGAACAAAACTTCTTTTCAATAAAAAATTTGGGGAAAGAAAAACCCCAAACCAAAAACATTTGGTGTGGTTAGTATGAACCTACTAAAGTAGTAATTCTTGGCCTTTTCTCTGTTCTATTTTTATCTTTCTTTTGAATGATGTATTTTTTTTTTTCAAAAGACCAGAGTTTTTGGTTAGGCTACTCCTGTGGCTCATTGACTAGTGACGTCATGAACATATAGCTACCATGCCAAGGAGAGGCTGTGTGACTTCCTTCCTCCTCAGCAGCTTCATTCTATGATGAGCACCCCAGTCTGTCATGAGCTACTGCACAGTTCCTTAGCTGTTTGGTGTCCCCTTTTATAAAGGTTTTGATGCCACACTGCTATCCAACACTTTGGGGGAGGGGATTGGAGAGATGGTTCAGTCATTAGGAGCATACAGTGCTATTGTAGAGAACCCGAGTTTGTTTTTCAGCAACCGTAGTGGGTGGCTTACAATAGCCTGTACATTAACCACAGGGACACCTGATGCTTCTGACCTCCATAGGTGTGAGGTCATGAAGAGTTATAGGGAAGTGTTGGAAGATGCTCTTTTCTTGAGATGTTTGGTAGATTAGGGTATGATGTGGGAGTGGCTGAGTTACAGAGCTTAATCTACATGTAGCATTTTCCCTGTGCTAAATTTGGGATCCTAAGAGTGAACTCTTGAATCTTAAGACTTGGGGTTAGAAATATTTAGATAGAAGCATGTGAAAACCTTAAATGCCTTGAACCATCTTTGCTTGGTACTGTGCTGGCTTTTTTAAAATATGTCAATTTGGTTAAGATATAGTTGTTCTGTTGAATGTCAGTCTGTCCAAATCTGTTTTATAGATGTGGTTAAAATTTAACCAATAGACTTTAATAAAGCACACTGTTTTTCAGAGTGTGATTTGGCTCCAGTAAGATTTCTATATCACATAACTTATGGCTTTACATATTTAGAAGTAATTTTTAAAATTATTTATTTTTGATATTATAATTATATCATTTCTCCTTTCATTTCCTTTGTTCAAGCCCTTCCATATATCTCCCCCTGTTCTCTTTCAAATGCCTGGCCTCTTTTTCATTAATTCTTGCTACACGTACACACACACACACACACACACACACACACACACACACACACTTCTAAATAAAACCTGCTAAGTCTGTATAACATTACTTGTACATAATTTTCCAGGTGCGCATTTGGTTTTAGATGACCAATGGATGTACTCACCCTTGGGGAAGGCTATTTCTCTGGCTCTCAAAATTTTTTAGTTGTGTGTTGCTCTTTGTGTAGATTTGAGGCAATATTAGATGTGCCACCATGACCAGTTTGTAAGACACTGGTGATCAAAACTAAGGTTTCATGAAGGCTAGGCAGACATGCTACCTAAAGAACTACTCCCTGGGCTCAGGTGTTGTTATTTTTTCAAGTTTTGGATTTGAACAGGCAGATATTTTACTTTTTGTTTATTAAGATCCATTTAATGATAGGTTTTGTCTTCTGTAAAAACCTCATTGCAGTACTATATAGCTTTAGCATGGAACATTCTTATGTCTACATAGTCTACATAAAGTTTTTAGTTTTGTTGACTTAAAATTTTCTTTTCTTTCTAGTAAAGTTGTATTTTGAAAATTCACTAAGTCTTCAGGGTTAATTCAGAGTCTCCTGGAGTGGTCATTTGATCCCCCCCACCCCCACCTTGGTAGGAGAAGGGAACTCTGAACCTAGAACTGTGTACCTGCTAGTCATCTACCGATGTGTTTCCAACATGTATCTGTGCACTTTGGCTATTTTGCTGTTATATTAATCTCCTCTGTGGAATACAACCTTCAAATTGTGTTCCAACCAATGGAGTGTACACTTTCCAAGTAAAGTCCAGAATCAAGAACCCATACCTTGGAATGATGAGATTAGATGTTCAGGTAAACTACGGAACATTTTTTTTTACCACCCCCCCATTATCTGACACAGTGTGTTTAAAGGATGCGAGATAAAAGAATATAATTTCACCATTTTATATAGTTCACTACCTACAGCAGGTGCTTTCTTAGTGTCCTATTCACAGCCGCCTTTACGTCCTTGTTTTTCAGGCTGTAGATGAGGGGATTCAGCATGGGTGTGACCGCGCTGTACTGCAAAGACAAAAGCAAATCCAGAGAAGATCCAGAAGGGGGCATGAGATAGCAAAGAAAACCTGACCCAAAGAACAAGGTCACTGCAGTGAGGTGGGACGAGCAGGTGGAGAAGGCTTTGCTTCTCCCCGTGGTGGAGCTGATGCTCAGGATGGTGGAGACAATGCGGGCATAGGAGAAGAAGATCGGGATAAAGGTTCCCAGCCCGTGCAATAAGCTGGCCGAGAGCAGGACGTCGATAGTGATAGAGATATCTGAGCAGGACAGGGGGAAAAGGACTGGCAGCTCACAGGTGTAGTGGTGAATGGTTTGAGCCTCACAGAAGTCCAGGTTCACAGCCAAGAGTACAATGATGCTTGCATTGAGAGAGGCCACACCCCACGAGACCAAAACAAGTCTCACACACACCTCAGTTCTCATCACCTGGCTGTAGAGCAATGGGTGGCAGATGGCAGCATAGCGATCATAGGCCATGACCGAGAGCAGGCAGGCTTCAGTCCCGGAAGAAAAAAACACGAAGAAGACCTGAGCCAGGCAGCCCTCTACTGAGATGCTTTTCTTCTCAGACAGGAGGTCCTTGAGCAGCTTCGGTACAGTGACAGACGAGAAGCAGAGGTCTATAAATGATAGGTTGCTTAAGAAGAAGTACATGGGCGTGTGGAGGTGGGAGTCAGCACTGATGACCAGCAGCATGGTCAGGTTCCCGGTCATGGTGAGGAGGTAAATCCCCAGGAACAGCACGAAAAGTAGAGCCTCGATCAGGGGGTCGTCAGAGAGTTCAGTGAGAATGAACTCCGTGATGGTGCTGTGGTTCCTCCAGGCCATTGGGATTATTTCCTTGGAATAAAGTAGAAAGAAGGGTGAGCTTTCTTATGTTTTCTCGTGTTATCTAGGGCATCATCTTGCCTGCTCCTACATTTCCTCTGCTTTGTTTGAACCTGAGCAGCGATTCTCTGTACACCTTGGGATGAGGTTTATATATCTTTGCTATCCTCACTCTTTCTCACAGTGTTTATCCAGTTCCGAGAATTCCATTCCTGCTGCACAGGGTTTACTAGACATATAATATTGCTGTGTAACTTCCACATTGCAGTCTTTACTACACAGTCTACGGTAGCTCAGAAACTCTCCTCATTGTGTCCTAAGGGAACATTGTCCCGCACATGCAAAGGTTGGTCCAACCATCCCCCTCACCGCATCCCTCCAGTCAGGATACTGATCAGCACATGAAAATTCTATTAACATTAAAAATTGTTCTCAGAGGACTTTCTTACTCTTTGTTGTCACAGGAATTCTAGGAACTATTTCTGGTCTCTGAGAGTATTTTCACTCTGCCCTTGTGAACTATGACAGTGAGTGGTGCTGTTGGCAAGTAGAGAAAGAAGCTAGGGGGTTGGGGAAAACCCTTGATATTTTTCTAATTCTTAGTCCAGTATTTTAGGTGGGTTCCACATGAGTGAAGACCAGTTTTCCTACCCACAATATTCTGGAATTTTCTTCACTCACTCTAACTTGATTTTCAGTCATTTCCTTCTCTCTTTTGTTACATTTTTTGAAGCTTGAGGAAAATACTATTAGAATTAAAAAAATGAACAAAATCCCCAGGACAGAAAGCTGTAAATCTCCACAGCTCCCTGGAGGGAAGAGGGGGAGTGAGACAGCCCTGCTCTTTGGTGAATAAGCAGTTCTGGGGTGGGGAGGGGAGTTCTAGAGAATGTGAAAACCCCAAACACTAGAGAAAGCTTGCTTAGTTCCTGGTCAGCATCAGAAAGAAAAGGAAAAGATTATGCAGGCAGGTGGACCTGACAGACATTTGTGATGGCTCTGGAGGCTCTGGACTAATCACGTGGACGGCAGGATTTTCCAGTTTTTTTTTAAAGACAAGGTCTTATATACCCTAGGCAGACTTTGAGATAATTATTTATCTGAGGGTGACCCTGACTTCTTGATTCTCCAGCCTTTAATGCTAGAGTTACAGTCATACACCAGCATGCCTGGGCTCATTTATTTTCTTTAAGAACAGAACGCTTTTCTCTTGTGGCTTCGTTCATACTGCCATTCATTTATTTTCTTTAAAAATTATGCAAATATATATTTAAAAGGTATTTTTATAACAGATATTTGATTTTCTTTTTTTAAATTAACACCTGAGGACACAGAGTCCAGAATGTGATCAGTGACCTAGGATGTCCTGGGTCTTTAACTTTATAAGTCATTCACTTAGTGTCCCCTAAGCCATCCTCTGTGCCCTGAGCAAGTGAGCAGATTACTATATAAGGAAGTAAGCAGAGAGCCTGCTAGCCCTTAACACTTCTAGGCAAACATTCTTACGACTCAAGTTTGTGGCTGGTTTGTTCACAAACCTAAATCTAATGGAAATGATAAAGTAAGCCAAAGAAAATACTGTGTAGGACAAAATTGATGTCAATGCCCGGTAAACAAAATAAAAATCTACTATTCATTTCAATGTTCTTTTTTATTCTATTGGTCCAAACACATATGTTTTTCAACCTTTATGCATACTTTGTATTTCTTCCTCAGCTTTGGCTTTAATTCTGCTCCTAAGGTGGACCTACCAGCCAAAGATAAAAAGCATTTTAGACCCCAGTCAAAGTTACTTGTGAGTGTGGACAAACAGGTGTGTGTGTGTGTGTGTGTGTGTGTGTGTGTGTAATTTCAGCTGTGTTCAGGGATGCCGAAGCTTGCACATTGATAGTTACAACTTTTGACGACCCCGTATGATTGTTTATAAACATTGTTCAAGATCTACATAAGCAATGTGAAGTGATACATATGTTCTATAGTTTTCAAGGATTTGAATATTTTAAAATCATCTGTGGGTAGAGCATCCCTGATGATTAACTCTTTCCTTTCACTTTTAGTCACAAGGAGACACCAATAGTGTCTTTGGGAAGCATAAAGTCTCTCCCAAGAATAATGTAGTTTTGAAGAATAGTTTTCCTTATAGCATTCATGTTTTGTATGGATAAAAGAATGTTTTACATCATATGATTTTAGAAGCATCATAAAGGATTTAGTCATTCACCATCATCCTCTCTCTTTCTCCCCCCCCCCCCCGTGTATGTGTGTGTGTATGTGAAGATCAGAGGTTAATGTGAGGTGTCTTTCTCAATTACTTTCTGATTTTGGAGACAGGGCTCTCACTGACCCCTGGACTCTGCTGTTTCTGTTTTAGCAATAGTGGCTAATGAGCAAGACTGGGTATCCTGTCTCTATCTTCCCAATACTAGTATTATAGGCTCTCACCACTGAGCTCTTTATGTGGGTGCTTGGGGTCACACATGGTTCTCACACAGCAAACACTTTACCAAGGTAGCTATTTTCTCAGCACCTTGATTCTAGGTATTTTTTTTAATTAAATATTTTTCCATACAACATATTCTGACATGGTTTTCCCTCCATCTCTTCCAAGATCCTCTCTACCTTACCACCTGCCAATCTTTATGCCTCTTTCCTAAAAAAATCAAATGAGAATAAAACAAAGCAAGCAAATGGAGGATAAACTAAATAAAAAGTGAAAGAAGCATATATGTGCAGCGACATACACATACGCATCATACAAACCCCACAAAAACCACATAAGTGAAAACCAGAATATATAAACAAAAGACCAATAAGGCTAGAAAAAATGCCCAAACAAAGCATTATGAGACAAAACATCTTCAAAAGTGCCATTAGATTCACTTTGTGTTGGCTTTTTGGGGAGCACCAGGTTGTCTAAGAGATGAATCAGCCTAGGTCAGATTCTAGAAATGACACCATATAAACTGTTCTAAATTCTAGATAAAAATTATAACCAAGATAAATATCTCAGCTTTTATCCACTATTTTTGAATGAAATATTTTGACTTAATTTTATGCTGACGCTTAGACCCATGGCAGATTTATACATAGATAAATGAGAACAAAAACAGATGTTCGGGAAGGGGTGATGAAGAGTAAAAATTAGGAAAACAGGGTTTTAGAAGGGTCACATATAGTTTCTTGCCCATTGGTAGTTTGGACATGTATTTGGAATAAGAAAGTGACTGAAGTGTAGGTGCAGAAGGTCAGCCTAGTCAAGGTGGTTTAGGGCACCTTTGGAGCTGGAAGAAGAATGTAAGACTGAGGATGAGGATATCTCCAGCCGTCTCCTGTGCTCATCCATATTACTCATACATTCTCTACTGAGCGTTCTGTGCAAGCAGGGGGAGAGGTAGCTCCAGTGGTTTCTGATATTTTTGCATCCCAATGGGAGGTTTTCTGCAATCTTTTGGAGTCCTAAATCATGGGGAGATTTATGCCCAGGCTTCACGATATCCCTTCCCTGTGTCATGTAGTGAGGGGAGAGAGAAACTGTCTAAAGCACTTGGAATAATGTGATGCCGACAACAGGGGCTGACTCAGGGAAGCAGAGGGCTTCCCAAAGACTGGGGTGTTTCATCTCTAGCTGAAGGAAGTGGGATGAGATTCAGTAGCTAGCACTGTTGGGATGACTCAAGGAAGGAAGAAAGAATAGTTAGCAAAGTTATAACACAATTATTATCTCTCAGAAATAAACATTAGGAGCATCAGTTACCCTGGCATATATTTCCATGCTTCTGGAATCTTCTGAAGGATGCAGCTTCTTCACACTCTGGCTCTCCTGTGGAGGTTAATGCACCACAGTTAAAGTCTTTCTAAAGAGGGAGGAAGGGAGAGAGGGAAAAAGAGAGAGGGAGAGGGAGGGAGGGAGGGAGGGAGAGAGAGAAAGAGAGAGAGAGAGGGAGAGAGAAAGAGAGAGAGAAAGAGAGAGATCACCTTGTCACAAGAGCACTGCTCCAGGAGAATAGTTCTTTTAATGCTGTCAGCAAATGCTGAGTTTTGAATGACTCTAGAAACACTTGGAATGTTAAAACCTTGAGACTATTCTGTTGGAATAAACAATCCTGGAGTGAACCCAAGAGTGATGTCATTCTGTAGAGCAAAACAGTAAAGAAAATCACAAATATTTCCTCTAAAGAAGTTCATATTTCATACTGGTATCCATTTCATTAAGATGTCATGACAGAATTTAAGATCGACTGAGCTGCCATCTCTCTGTGCTATTCTGAATATCTACTTCCTTTGTGATATTCTGAATCATATTATTTAAGGAACTTTCTAGCGGAACTAATCAGAAGGCTACCTGTGCTCATGTATCACTTGGCTGTGTTTGATGCCCAGGGGATGCTGGGCCAATATCCCTGAAGTCTCAGGCTGAAGCCAGTCACTGGACTCACTAACTACACAATTATTCATTAACCTGAAGTCAGAGCATTAGGATGAACAGGAGTATTTGGACTTTCTTAATTAAGGCAATTTAAAGCCTAGAAGAGAACTTTGTTAGGTTGATAGAGATCAGGGAGGAATGAAAAGATACCTTCTCAGGAAAATTTATTCTCAATTAAGTTTATTTCCTTCATGACCACATGGGGGTAGAAAGGCTCTTCAGGGATTTCAAAGTGAGTAAAACTGCTATGTATTATTGAGCTTTAATACTATTTTCTTATGCAATAACCACAACATGTGCTTTTTAAATTTATTTGGTTATTATCTTATTATATTATCTGATTCATCTTATTAAGTGAAAACATTTCAAGCTCTATAAAAGTAAAACTTTTCCTGTTTTGTTTCAATATATCTGTAATTTGGCTCATATAAAGAAACCAAGTTATGGCTATTGAAAAAAGGATGGATTGAAATTATACTAATCTATCTTTTTAATGTGAGATATCATTTTATCCTATCCTAATAACTATGTTATTGTATCTTATTATGTAGTGGAAAAATGGTGGCTTCCAAACATTACATCCAAGTCCTAATCCTCAGAATTTGTGTTATCTTATTAGGAAAAGTCACAAAAAATATTATTAAGGATGCAATGAGGTTACCTTCAATTACTCTGTAAGTCCTAAATATAATGTCAAGTGTCCTTGCAAAGTAAGTTAGAGGGACATTGGAAATTGACAGAAGAGAAAAAAATACAAGGAAGGGAAGAAGACAATGTGAGATTGAGGACAGATATTAGAGGATGAAGCCAGTTATAGAATATTGACAGTTACAAGGAGGTGTTAGGTGTGTAGAACATGTAGCACCCAGGGATCGCCAGCTGCTGATACTTTGCTTTTGGACTCCAGAACCATAAGATATTACTTTTCCATAGTTTTAATGAATAAGGTTTTATTCATTTGTTACAGTAGCTACAGAAGTTAATTAAGAGATTTTGGTATCAGAAGTGGGGTGTTAATGTAAACTCTATTAGTAGCATTAGCATTGAGTAATGGTTACATACTATGTGACTTGTGAAACAAAAGACAGAAAAAATTAAAATTTCTTATGGAATTTGAAATATGAATGCTCAGAGCTATTCCAGTGAGGGCCAGTTTGAAATGAGGGACCCAATAAAAACAACTTCTATTTTATTAGAGAATTTGTTTCACTATTAAGGCAGAAGGAATATGAATATTAAAGTTGCTGGATCACTCATACTTTTTCTCTATTGGACACGGAAAAAAGAAAATCTTTATATAGAGTCCCATAAAATTAGATTAATTGTGTTTTATAGTTCTTAGAAAAACCACAACTTGTAAGTAATGAACTTATATCCTTAACCAGGGCAAGTCCAAGAGAGATGTTGAAGGTAAATCCTGGTTTCTTGCTGCAGCTTAAATATTTGTGTCTTCTTCAAAATTTGTATTAACACAATTCCAAAGGCAACATTTTAATAGGTGGGTCTTTCAGCAAGTGATTTCATGTGATAGGATCAGTCACTTCTGGGTAGGATCAACACCTTACTAAAGATCCCAGAGAACTGGCGACATCCTTTCTCCTTCTGTCTTTTTGCCCTTTGAAGACTGGGTATTTAAGTTCTTCTTTCATATTTACACCCGACTGTGGTCTTCTCTCTCTCCACTCCTCACAGCAATGTTCCCATCTCTTCTCTCCCCTAGATCCACTCTTCCTCCAAAAAAGAGTAGGCCTCCCAGGGCTATCAACTGAGCATGACATAACAAGCTATAATAAGACTAGGCACAACTCCTCCTATCAGGGCTAGATGAGGTAACCCACTAAGAAAGTAAAGGGTCCCAAGAGCAGGCAAGAGTCAGAGACATCCCTACTCCAATTGTTAGGAGTCCTATGATGGAAAGCTATTTACATGGCTGCATATAAACTTGTGATGGGTTACAGAAGTCACAGATGAAAAGGACGGGGTAAAGAAATCAGTGAGATCTATTTGCAGGTCAAAGCAACTTCCCGGTGAACTTCAAAGACTTTCTGAATGACCTGATAGGCAACTTTTTTTTTAAAATCGATGTTCTCTGTGGCTGTGTGATTGGTATGCCTGAGAGAATGCACCATGGTAGAAGTTAAGAATGTAGTGTCTCCTTCAGATGCATCTGATCCTCTGTTTCAGAACACTGCTCTGGATATAATGGGAACAGTTCCAAGGTGTCTTCTAGCTTTATTCCCCCTCTAAACTCTTTTGAATAGACATGAACAGGTCCCCAGACATTAGTAGGCCCTTAGACCTTAGCACAACTGACACCATGTGTGTGTGTGTGTGTGTGTGTGTGTGTGTGTGTGAGAGAGAGAGAGAGAGAGAGAGAGACAGAGACAGAGACAGAGAGAGACAGAGACAAAGAGGACAGAGAGACAGAGACAGAGAAGTCAGGCAGCTGTGGAACTTGCATGGGACCGAACTAGACCCTCTGAATGTGGATGACAGTGGGACCAGGATTTATCCCTAGTGCATGAACTGGTTTTTTGGAACCTATTCCCTATAGAGAGATAGCTTGCTCAGCCTTGATGTAGGGGGGAGGGGCTTGGTCCAGCCTCCATTTGAAATCCTAGACACTGTTGACTCCCCATAGGAGGCCTTATCCCCTTTGAGGAGTGGATGGGGAGGTGAAGCTAGGGGTGTGTGGAAGGAGGGAAGGGTAGTGGAACTGTGGTTAGTATGTTTAAAAAAACCCTTTTAAAAAAAAAAATGTCAAAAATGAGTGTTAGGTGCCTAGCTGTCACACAGGTTCCCCAGCTCTAAAGGCAGTAGCCATTCCCCATGACCTCAGTATCAACACGTAGGTTTTCTTATCTATCTACCTACCTACCTACCTATCGTCTACCTATCATCTATTATCTATCATCCATTTATCTCTATCATCTATTATCTATATCATCTAGTTATGTCTATCATTTATCAATCAACTACCCTATCTGTCTGTGTTCTCATTTACCTTGGGTTTTATATAAAATTGCATTTTGCTATCTCATGGTCTATTCTAAGCCTCTAAATATGTTAGCTTTATTATTTAATTATTTAATAAGATTTTCATCATATGTTCTTGACATTTTCCTCAGCTTCTCTTTTTGCTCCTAATCTGCTTACTTTTTTATCTTCAAAATTTTTTTCCTTGTATTTTGTAGATTCCAGGTAGACAAATCCTATTTTGTTCTCGTCTCAAACAAATCAGAGTTTGAGTCATATGTAAATTTGCTTCTGTAATTTTTTTTCTTTTTGGTTACTTGATCCTACTTTCAGGAATATTTGATGTTTTTAAAAAGCAACTGAAACATCATATTCTCTTGTTGCAGAAAGGGACTAGTTTTATATAACCCGAGGCAGATGTTCCTCTAGAACCGTTAGAGCATGTACACTCATGGGCCAAGTTTACTTCGGCACATGATGTGCCTTCATCACATCCATCCCATTTGTCTCTCCTCCCCTCCACCCTCTGCTCATTCCCTTCCTCTTCAGAGTTCACCCTTTGACCCCACTTTTGGAAACAGAAGAATCAGAGCATATTTTAAATATTGTTGAACTAACATGAAAATAGAGAACTTCTGTATCTGGTTTTTGTTTTTAACCAGCAATTACTGTCTATTATTATGCAATGTCCCCAAGTAATTCTATATTAATTTGTGACTTAACATTTGCATTTCAGCTAATACCAGGCCAGTATATAAGGAGCTGAACAATTTAAGAACTTACTATATGGCTCTAGTGCATTCTGCTTATTGTTCTGAGCGTCTTAGGGTTTTTATTGCTTCAATGAAACAAAGGACCAAAGAGCAAGTTGGGGAGGAAAGAGTTTATTCAGCCTACACTTCCACATCCCAGCCCATCATGGGGGAAGTTGGAACAGGAACTCAAGCAGAGCAGGAACCTGGAGGCAGGAGCTGGTGCAGAGGCCATGGACCGGTGCTGCTTACTGGCTTGTTCAGCCTGCTTCCTTATAGAACTCAGGACTGTCAGCCCAGGGAAGGCCCCACCCACCATGGGCTGAGCCCTCCCACATTGGTCACTAATTGAGAAAATGCCTTATAGCTGGGTCTCATGGAGGCATTTCCTCAGCTGGGGCTCCTTTACCTGATGACTCCAGCTTATGTCAAGTTGATACACAAAACCAACCATGACAGTGACAAGTTCTCACTCCTGGGATTACATTTTATGTTGTATAGTTATTTATTCAGATTCTGTTTAGAAAAGATATAAAATCTGTCTTTCTTGCCATGTAACCTATGTATATTTACAAAATTCTAACTAGTGTAGGAAATTCTGTTGGATTGGGTGGTCCTCCCATAGGTGGGGTAACTATGGTGTAATAGTACCTTGAGACTATTCCAGGGCACAGTGTGTTAGACATAAAAGGTGCCTTCAGTCCTCACTCCTGATGACCTTTTCTCTGCTCACAAAGTTCACTGAACCCCACAAAAAAGAAACGAGACAGAGAATGAATGTACAAGCTGTGGCTCAGGTGTTGTCTCCTGGCTCAGAGCTTGGTCATCAAAACTCACAACCCAGGAAGAACCAAAACAACATTTGTTTCCATCACATTTATTTCCTCCATTGTTTATCTGATGGATTCTTATGTGTCTGGCTCTCAGTTGATTTCCAAGTTCTCAGTTGCTGCTGCAGACTCTGGCAGTGAGGATGTCTGTCTCATAGCCTTTATATTTCAGGCAACTGAGAAGAGCCCTGAAAGACAATGTACTGGTCAGGTGACATGGAAGGTATGCTTGTGATCACATGACTTACTTCAGGCTCCCACCCAGACACCCAACATAAATCAAGGGAAGCGAGATACTGCTATGGACTGTGCTCCACATCTTCACTGCTATGCACTTACTGCAGTATCTAGAAAGATTTCTCCCTCTGTATCTGAATCAGAAGTTGGATTGTGAGAGACAA
The DNA here is from genome assembly GCA_004025045.1 of Sigmodon hispidus. Taxonomy (NCBI): domain Eukaryota; kingdom Metazoa; phylum Chordata; class Mammalia; order Rodentia; family Cricetidae; genus Sigmodon; species Sigmodon hispidus. The sequence goes on along the minus strand of PVIH01011658.1, from coordinate 47,629 downwards.
GAGCTTTCTGACTAAAGTTCTTTTAGAAGGATGAAATCTTATTTTGAATATTAGAATCTTTGTGTATTTCGATTATTTATTGGGGGATAGGATAAACTATTTCAAAGGGAACACCCTCTTCTATACAGAACCACCAATGGGCGGTGCACTGTTAAATTCTTTGTCTTGACCAGAGAGATCAAAAGACAACTGGCTGGTCCTGTTCTCATCTGTCTGCTTTTTGAGCCTCATCATCTTTGCTTGGGACTATCACTACTTGCTAAGGTATTTCTTTGCCTTGTTGTCAAGAGTACCTAGGAAGCCTGGGTTACTGCTATATAGAGCAGGGTATTCAGGAAGGGTGGCCAGGGAATGGTATTTGAGTAAATACCTGGAAGAAACACAGGGGTCCTTCCTAGATGACAGACAGTCTAGGGTAGAAGGCTGACTGGTCGTTGAGTTAATGTTCTTGTGTTGTAGGATTGGCCTCTGATGGTTGCTCTCCAGAGTTGACCTGTGATTCTTATTTGGGGGCTGTAGAGCAATCTGGAGGCTTGAAGCTTCTGTACCAAATAAGAGGCATGGTAGATCATGAAGGAATGGGATCCCAGCCTTTGTGCCCCCTTTTATAGTCTCTACTGTCTTTGAGCATTTACACCAGCAGAAATGGGCAGACTTCCAAGTCCAGGAGGAAAAAAAGTCCTCGTTGGGCATTAGGACTAAGAATCATAATTCATCACAGCCAAATGCTCATTAGGAAAATGCCTTTGGCTTACTTCAGAGGAATATTAAGATTAGATGATAGGTTTAGAGGACTTCTGTCAATCATTACTGTTTTTCACAGCAAAGGTTTATGATATAGAGTTCTTGTAAAAACTTATTGCATATCAGTGTTCCTTACGTGTTCATCACTGATCAACTTAAAAAAAATTACCAGTCTGTTTATAAGGTTTGCTTGCACTAGTCATGACAGTGTTGACTGGTAATTCTAGCCATGTAGGAGGCTGAGGCATGAGGATTCCAAGTTCAAGGCCTGCCAGGCAAGGCTGGGCAGTTTAGATCATGTCTCAAAATGAAACACACAAAGAGAGCTGGGGAGGTAGCTCAGTACTTGCCTGGCAAGCACAGGGCTCTGAGTTCAAGCCCCAATGCTGTAAAAAGTAAATAAATAATAGAATAGCTTTATTTTGCAAGGCCAGTGCTCTGCGGGGGACAAATTATATTTAGATAGGATCTCGGGAGCTCACCTTTTCTAGTTCTTGGTTTAGGCAGGACCATACCTGAAACATGTCAAATAGATATTTTAAAAATATTTCTAAATCCACCTGAAATATAAAGCTATAGACTTTTTTTTCAGTACTCACTAAAAATTTCAGGTGTCACTGTTGGAAGTTATTTTTGATGCTTAAATATTTAGATGGTGGCTACATCTTTTCTGTGCCTAGTGTCCGGGTACAGGACTCCCAGCTTACATTATTTTACAGCCCGCTAAGGAAGCCTTTGATTTCTTGTTCTTCATGACTTTCCAACTCACTTTCTTATCATTAGCTTTGACATCATCTGAGAAGCAGAGAGACAGAACCTCAGAACTCAAGCCCATTCCCTGGCTCAATGAGGACCATTTTCCTAAATCTGTTTTGGTGAGGTCCAGATCTGACCATGGGATTTCAGGGATTTATGATGAGGGTTCTAGCAGAGAAAGACGCCTCAGATTTGCTGGTTTTTTCCTCATTTGAGAGTGAGGAAGGACCAACTCATGCTCTTCCAGAAGGGCATGTTTCATAGCTCTAGACTTCTGAAGGTGGGCTCATAGCTATCTGTGTTTCTGGCCACTCATAGCTAGCTTCAGTTTTGGCCACCACACCCACATCTAGATGGATGTTATCCCTTTTCACACCATCAGAATAGAGCCACTTACCCAGTTCTGGGGGGAACAGATGGCATAGATGTCACAGACTGGTTGCTCATGCCTGAGGAAGGAGACGTTCTGTTACTGGGGTCTGGAAATGTCTCCCCAGTTGCTAAGCTTACATTTCCAGTTAAGAGTCTAGCCAGGTATAGTGTGTGTGGGCAGTGCAGATTCAAGGTAACATAGAACCTGTCAGCAGGAAGGTAGGACATGGCACCAGATAGCTTCGAAGTAGTCAGTTATGATAGTGGGATGCTGGTGGGCGGACTGCCTCAGTCTCAGGCACTGCCACTGGAGGAGCCAATTTCTACTTTCTTACTTTTTATAGCATTTTTTGGGGGGAGGATAATGGGAAAGTGGTGTATGTATGTATGTAGACCAGAGGTAAATCTCACATGTTGATTCTCAGGTACTGTCTACTCTGCTTTTTTGAGACAGGATCTCTTACTGACCTAGAACTCACCAAGAAAGGGTAGGCCAGCATACCCCAAGAATCTATTGGACTTCACTGCCCCATTGCTGAGGTTACAAGCACATGCAACCACACTCAGCTTTTAACACATGGGCTCTTGGCTTGAGTTCAGGTCCTGATGCTTACCTGGTCAGTATTTTACTGACAGATTTTATATTATTTGGGTGGGATATGATGTATCCTAGCATGGTCTTGAACACTCCATCTGCCTGCCTCTTCCCTCTGAGTACTGGAATTACAGATATTGTGTGATGTTAAGTATTGAAGCCAGGACTTTATGCATGCTAGATGAAAACTCTTACCACTTGAGCTACATTCACAGCTATGGAGAAATGGACACATTCTCATCACTCAAAACTTATCACCTGTTCCTTTAGGAAACAGAATGGCAACATCAGCACTTGGATCTGCAACCCACGTTGCTAAGAGTGTTGGCATTCAGAGAGGGATTCCCAAGGCCTTACATTGACTGCATTGGAAGTGAAGTTGCTTAGAGAAGAACATCTTTTAAGTATGAGTAAATGTTGCCCTTTGCCCTTTGCCCTTAGAGGTCACTATCCAAGAAAACATTCTTCAGTGACAATGTCTTATAATAGATTCTACCAGAACATACATACTTGTGTGGGTGTGATGGACTAAGTGTGAAGAAAGATCAGAGGGAGACTTTTCTGGACTGCCCATATTTAAATATTTCCAAGATTTATACTTCTATGAGTTCTGTTTTGTGAGGAGCCCTTACCCCAATATTCAGGACATTGCTCTTTTGCCTACTGTACCCACAGGCAAAGTATCTTCAGCTCTTTAATGGAATTTGGAAGTCCCAGAACTAATCTCATTTCATCCTGACAGACAGCTCAGCAGCTTTGGTATCATGATAGAGACAGATCTGTATCCTTAGAACTCAAGCTCACCTTAGGACTCCTGCTTCTTAGCAAGAGACCTGGACCATGATGGATAGATTCTATTCAAGGATGAGGAGAGGAGGAAACTCAAGTGTGGCTTTGATAACTTCCGAGTCCTGAATATTTTGGAAACTAAAATTTGGGCTGGAGAGGTAGCTCAGTAGTTAAAAGCAATTGCTGCTCTTTCAGAGGACCAGAGTTCAGGTCCCAGAACCCACAGCAGGTGGTTCACAGATACTAACTCCAGCTGCATCGGATCTGATGACCTCTTCTGGCCTCTGAGGGCACGTGCACACACACACACACACACACACACACACACACACACACACACACACCTTAAAAAGAATTGCAGCTTGGTTACTAATTCTATATAAACCTCTCCACCATCCTGTCCCTACTAAGCCCTGGAAAGCCATTTCACTCTATCCTCCTCGATTGGAAAGAGCCACGTCTGATTGAATGCTAAGAGTTTTCAGTCTGTCAGGAGTCATCCCTTCTGTCTCAAGATCCTCCTAGCACTGTCCAAGGACCACAGCCAGAATACTATGGCCCCTCAGCAATCACATATTGAGACCAAATCACCAGTGTGATTTTTTGGAAGCAGAGCTTTGAGATCTGGAGTTCTTACAAGCTAGTGTCCTTGTGAAAAATAACTCCTAAGTCACTTCTAGGTTTTAAAAAAAGTGAAAAGAAGAGCCATGATCCAGAAAGTAGCCTGGTTCTGGTCAATAGAGGTGAGGCAGCTAACAGAGAAGTATCCCGCATTAACCATTAAATCTGCCAGCAATTGTTCTGGGATATTTCAGCATCCAGAACCATGAGAAATCTCTGTTGTTTCTATGCCACTAGTCTATGACATTCTGTGACAACAGTGTTAACAGACCAGGATACCAGGTAACTGGGCTGGATGGACAATAGAAGTGTGTTTATGGAGGCTTCAAGGAAGGACAGTATTCAGCTTGATGGGAAGGAAGCCAGAGTCCAGCTGAAATCTATGTAGTGCCTTCAGAGAAACCCGACTCTCAAATTCCACCCCTTATTCCCACATCCAAACCTTGGCCTTTTCTTTTTACCTCGAATCCGAGCATCTTCCTGAAGCTGAAAGAGAATGAGGATCCAGTGGTGAGAGATTTACAAGGCTGGTACCCCCTAGGTCCTCAGTGAGCTGGCCACATCCAGGCCAGATGTGCAGGGGTCTAATTGTGGAACACAGATTATGGTGTGATGGTTTCTGAACAAAGAAAATGGCTCCCGAAAGAGTGACACCACCAGGTGACCTTGCTGAAGTAGGTGTGGTTTGGTTGGAGTTAAGTGTGTCACTGTTGGGGAAGGCTTTGAGATCTCATAGATGCTTAAGCCACGCCCAATGGGTCAGTTCATTTCCTGTTGCTTGCAAGATGTACAACTCCCAGCTCCTTCTCCAGCACCATGTCTGCCTGCATGCTACCATGTTCTGCCATGATGATAATGGACTGGACCTCTGAAACCATAAGCTGCTCAGTTAAATGTTTTCCTTCCAAAGAGTCGTTGTGGTCATGGGGTCTCTTCACAGTAGTAGAACCCCTAAGAGATATGGGATGGAACTCTACATTCTAAAGCAGTTTGTATTGGTTTTGTATCTTTCAAAGTTGGCTGCTTCAGATAATGCCTTAGCTAGAACGTGTGGTCAATAAGTGCTGAGTAAAAAGTAAGAGATAAGAGAGACAGCTCATTACTTATCGGCCTGAATGCACGCAGAAAGAACTCACTTTCTTCTAGATTTTCTGCTTTGACTTTTATTCCCACTTTTTCTTTCCCCAGGGCATCTCCATTGATTCCCTGTAGACTTGGGAAGGGCTGTCTACTGCCCTAAGGGCACACAGCTGTTGCTGGTTCATTGTGGTCCTACTGAACTCAATGTAAGGCACCAGATGATTGCTCTAGTGTGGGCCTTAGTTTTGTATAATCAAAAATAAGGCTTGTTCTAATTTCACCTTTTGTACTCTCTCTTACTTGACTTCTTTCTAAAAAACGACTTTCATTTTATGTGTATTGAGTTTTGTCTGCATGTTTAGCTGTGTCCCATTCATGCAGTTACCTGTGGAGGCCAGAAGAGGGCATCGTATCCTTGGAACTGGAGTGAAGTTTTGTTAGCGGTTCTGTAGTTTTGGGAACCCTCTGTAACTGCTCTTAACCACTGAACCATCTCTCCAGCACTTTGCTTGTCTTAGTATTTAATTAAAAATCTTCCCTTATATCATGACTAGAGCATCTGATCTGAACCAACATGAAGGTTCAATCAGGGAAGAGACTGTATCTGAATCACTCCAAGAGGAGGCAATAGAGAGGTCTTCTGTGAGGGAGGGGGGAGCAGACGGACTGTTAACATCATAAATACCCAGAAAAGCTACAATTCAAAAATAGGATCCCCTCCACCAGTTCCAGATTCTGTCTTCAGGAAACTATGGTCTCAGGAGACTAAAATCCTAGTAGGGAGAAAGTACCCTGACTCCAGAGGCAAAAATGGATGGGACTATGTCATTTCTTTCTCTGTCCAGCAGGACACACGGTATAACTACCTGGACTACAGAACGGACCCAGCTCCAGGGACCAAAATGATCTCCATGGTGAAATAGAGGAAGTGCCTTCTTGGCCCGTGCTCATTATCTCTGTCCAACTAGGAAAAGAGAATGATTTTCCTAAGACAACAGGGGCTCATGGTATGTTTAGAGTCTAATTTTAGTGAGATTATGTCTTTCTTTGAGGGACAAAAGACGTGCCTAAGGGAGTTTCTTGTTGTGACCTTGTTTTATGATACATGTTCAGAATCATGTTTCCTTCTGATTAGAGCCTATGCAAACAGTCTGTTAACAGGCCATTATGACTATATATTATTATATAGATAGAGGAAGAAGAGGGTAGGAATAAGGTTAGAAGGGGGGGGATCATGCACAGCAGGGGATCTGGTGGGTCTTCGATGCCTTAGCATTTTGAATAAGCTCAGCCTCTGGGGAACAGCCAGAAATATAGCACCAGCTTCAATATAATGTTTAAATATTTCATCAGCATTTTAAAAAAATTTGAACTCTGCATAGAGGACAAACCTTTACACCTGGGCTAAAATTCACACCTCCCTGAATTTTAGCAGGCACATTGTCTCCCAAGGCTGTTTATGCTACCTGGGGGACTCTCCTCAGTGCAGTCCCTGGTCAGCATTTCCTATGACCTCTCCACAGCATATCAAGAATTCTGTGGAGAGAATTTCTGATAAATTTTTCCCCTCTCCCCAAGTATTTTACTATAGTTCTTCAGAGAGAGTTGTTAGACATCTTCTTGCCTCAGTTGCTTGAAGTGACAGACAGTCATATTTTTTTTTGAAGTGAACACCTTGGTAAGTAAGCATTCACATCTCAGGAGGGCATGGAGGAAAAATGATGTTAAAAGGTAGGGAATTTAGAGATTCAAAATTTAACCTCACCTCCTTCTGGATGCCTTTAAAAGCTGTTAGAACCTGGCAGAAGAAAAAAATACACACACACACACACACACACACACACACACACAAGATTAGTATTACAGTCATCTTATCACAGAGGGAACTATCTAGAATTTTAGTCTTCAGAGACCATAGTCTCCTGCAGACAGAATCTGAACTGGTGGAGGGGGGAGACCATTTTTTGTGTGTTGACTTGTAGCTTCTCAGGGTGTTTATGACGTTAACGGTCCATTGGTGCCAGAAGACCTCTGGGGCACCTCCTCTTGGAATGATTCCGACATAGTCCCTTCCCTGACAGAACCTTAACTAGTTGATAAGACCCTGTTGCTGAAGCCACCAAACACTGAGGGTGTATCACATAGAGAAGCCAAACTCTAGCTGAGCTGAGGTTTCCTCCCTGTTGGCCAGCTTTCACGGTGTCAGGGGTGCAAAACAGGCTTTTGAGGAGGAAAGACACCAGTGGTTTTTCCTCAGCTGAGGAACGTGCAGACATTAACCTGCCAGGCAAGCTGTGTTCATTGGGAAGCAGGCATGCAGCTATTATGGGCAACCAAGTAGTTTCTGACTGATTCTGAAACACCATCCACGAAAGGAGATCCAGATACTATAAATCTGGCTAAAAGCTCATGGCTGAGGAAGCCTTAGGCCTCAGGGGAAATTTACTGTTATTATCTAGCTGAATTGGCACAGCACCATGCTGCCTTCTAAATGTTTATACCCATAGACAAATGCTACTGTGTCTTAATCAGAGACATTCTTTTTTACATCAAAAAGCAGTAAATGTAGTGACACATGGCTACTCAAGATACTGAGAATAAACAAGAGTTTATTGTGCACACCTAAATGAGACATTCATGCCACCCTCTCTAAGGCTGGGGAAGCAAAGAAGAACGAGGAAGAGAAAGAATCTAAGCCAGAAAATAGAGAGAAGTTCTGCTGAATTGTGGGCATGACAGCCAGAGATGGGTCTAAACAAGATTGCATCTGTCAATAGTCAGATCGTGGAGGAGCCATGTGGACTTCCCCTTCCTCCCTGCTGAACTTTCTTTATAGTTCCTCCTCATGCATTTTGAGGAGGCAGACATTGTCTTCAGCTGTGTGGCCACTGAGGCGCTTACCACGCTCTAATAAATAGTAGCAAACCTGTGATCATCCAGACAAAACAATAGAGTCACAAAATAAAACATATTGGTAAGGAATTTGTAAGGATGGTGTGTGACAGGAAGGTAGGAGGAAAATAAGAAGGTGACATCAGAACGTACCGTGTGTGTGTGTGTGTGTGTGTGTGTGTGTGTGTGTGTGTGTGTGTGTGTGTGTGTAATTGTCAAAAGAACAAATTCAGTAAAAGAAAAAGGTAGCTAAAATTAAAATAAAGGTTTCATAGTCCTGCTTAAGAAGACACTTGAATGTTTTATCTAAATGTATATGTACATGTGTGTGCCCGATGAGAAGAAGGCATTGTGTCTCTGGGATCCGGAGTTATATATGATTGTAGATGCTATGTTGGTGCTGAGAACCAAAACCTGGGTGGGTCCTCTGCATGAGCAAAAAGTGCTCTTAACCATGGACTCATTTCTCCAGCCAAGAGAGGTCTATTTAAAAATATTAATTCTTTGAGAATTTCATGTGTGTGTGCAAAGTATAAGACCAAAGACCAAATAACTGTCTCACTGATCCCCCTAACCACTACAGGCCAACTCACACCCACTCTCAATTCATGTCCTCTTTCCCCCACAAATCACCAAGTCCACATATATATGTATATACATAAATATAGAGTGATCTTTGTTGGCAATTATTTACTTTCAGGACTTCAAATGTATTTATTGTTCCTCATTTCCCTGGCTTTTAGCTAATGAGAAGTTATGGGTTCGAGAATAGCCTAGGATCCATGAAGGTGGCCTGTTTGAAAAATCCAAAAACAAAATAACAAAGGCAAAACATTCTAAAAGGACTCCTACAGCACAGAAACTAACCCAAAGAATTGACAAAAGGCATTACATAAATCAAAATCTGTATAGCAAAGAAAAGGACCTGTAGAGTGGAGACAGCTACAGAATGGGAAAATGTCTTTGCCAACTATACACCAGAGGGGACGGCTAATGTCTGGAAAGAACTGCAAAAATTAAACACCACACCTTCCCAAATCTTCCAATCAATAATCAGCTAATAAACTGAACAGATAATCCTCAAAAGGAGGGACAAAATGTTCGGTAAACAGTTTGCTTACTTTTAGCCTTCTGGGAAATTAAAACTACATCCGTGTCTGTCAATCTCCACACAGCAGTATCCAAACACATTGCTATACAGAATACTGCTAACTGGAGTGTTTTCTATCCATGATCCCGGGAGCATGGGCCTACAGTCAATTTATATCCTGACCCTTATCCTAAAACACTTTGTAGATTCTTTTCCATAGGCTTTCATCTGCCTGTTCCCGGGGGGAGGGTGTTTCAGGGAGAGAGCACAGACCTGGGGCTCACCTGCAGTGTTCTTGTCCACCGTGAGTTTTCATTTAAACCCGTGTACATGGAGGTAGTGAATAACAGCTAAATAATTTACCTAAACTGCTTGGAAATGAAGTCACATTAGTGTTTACCGTGCAGCCTCACACAACACCGCATCACACTGAGCCCTCAGGACTGGCCAAACCTGTGCTTATAGGTCTGTGGCAGTCACTCATTCCTAAGGGTTCAACAGCTGCAAACAAGATGAACAGGCATTGAAAGCCAGGTTGGTGGGTGATGGGGGCTGTGCAAAGGTGTACAGGTATGGGGGCTTTTGAGGATTTGGGGCTCAGGGTGATAGAAAGAGACAGGAGGGAATGGGGTGACCTTCATCGCTAATCAGCCTAAAGGAAGACAAATTCGCTTCCCCTCTTTTCTCCCATATGTCAGTGTTGTCAGAAGCAACCCTGTGTACTTACCTGGTCCCACAGGGTTTCCGTGATTGCCAGCTCCCTTTCCTATTGAAATAACAAGACAAATCTTGGCAACATTATCCAAACCCTCCAAGAATCTGAGCTAATGTAACATGGAAGTGGTAGAGGAAAAGACATTTCTTGGAACTGAGGTGAAATTATAAAGGTTGTTCTATTTTTTCCAAGTCGCTCAGCGCCTTATAAACATCCAGTTTACACTCTGCTTTATCAACATCTAGTGGCCTGCCCCAGAACTGTCAGATACAGAGATGACACTGGAATTACGACCTGGCCTTGGTGTTAGTGTCTTGCCAGCCTTTCAAACTCCTGAATCACAAAGCCTATGTGCCACAAAGATATAATGTTTGCCACACAGCTTTTCTGCCTCCTGACTGGAGCCACCTCTTCTATTTTCTCTCCAGAATTTAGGAGACCCCCCAAGAAACCAGCACATGTGGCTGGCTGTCTTACCCACCTGTGACTTTATTGCCTCTTCAATGGATGTGCTGGAAAGAAAGAAATGTGATGAGAAGCTAGAAAGATAATTCACTTAAGTCCATTGTATTAGTGAGAATTCTTACATTTTAGGGATATTCATGATCCTACATCTTACATTCCCTTCAGGACTCCATTTTGATATTGTGGCTATTATATAGAACTTTGAGAATGCCACAGAGTAGCAGTGGGCAGGGGGCACCTTACCATCTTCCTGCCCATCACAGCCACACCCCACTCGTCTTTGAACTGCCTAGGACTCCTTTGAGAAAATGCATACAATTATAAAATTGTTGTCTTTGTGTCCCAAAATGCAGTCCACTTTTCCTTCATGATTTCTGATAAGGCTGGGGTAGAATGCTAAGGAAGAACTTAAAAATTTTTGCTATTCTAGGAAGCAGAACTGTCATTCTTACAGTTTTCCTTAAATGTCATTTATTAGAAAATACAGTCCCGGAGAAAGAAGATACAAAGGGAAGTGGGTGTTGCAGTACATAAACCTCTAAGCCAGGGGCAGAGTGTCAAAATAAAATGCATTATAGACAAAAAGCCGGCAGCACATTGATGGTCCAATAAGCTCTTAATTCTTAAGTACTACTGGAATGTACTGGAATGCCAGAGTCACCCTGGAGAGGGAATGGATGAGTATGGGGTCAGTAACTAAGAAGGGAGGAAGACAGCAGATGAATGAGACATGAGCAATCAACTATCTATCCACCGTTCTATCGGCTCCTCAATACGCTCATCTCAGGTCTCCTGGCCACGTGAGGATTTGTGTAGGAATGACATGCCAAAGGAACCAGGGGATTGGAAATGACCTGAGACAGGCAAGGTTTCAGGCACCTCTGGATAGAGCCCCTTGGAATTTGAAGAGAGGGAAACATATTTAAGAATCTGAGGACCCTTGATGTCTGTCTGAGGTCCTGCTTGAACTGTTCCTGCCTTTCCAATGGACAGCAGGAAGGCCAGTAATAACCCCAGGAAATCTAGGAACACAGAAGATAGCAGAGGATCCCCAAAGGATGTTGAGCCCAGAAGATCTCTATTTCAGAGAGGACTCTTAATGAAGATGTTTTCAGGATAGAACAGGGTAGAAACCTCCCTGGGAATCATCTGGTAACTCATGTGTAGACCTCTGCTAGCTAGATTGTTATTTCTCCGTGGAACTATGGACAGCTGTTCTTCACTCCAAGCCATGGCCCTTATTCTAAAAATATCCCCAATATTTCCCATCGGGTTTTATACCAGGGGTATGGAAGGAGGAGAACTATGATTCACCTGAGGCTTTGCTTTTAGAAGTATTTTTAATTATGTGTAGAAGTGAATGTGTCTATTCATATGAGTGTGGGTGTCCTTGGAGGTCAGAGGCATCAGATCACCCTGAAACTGGAGTTACCATGATTATAAACTGTTTTGACATAGGTGCTGGGAATTGAACTTGGATCCTTTGCAAGATCTTAACCACTGAGCCATTTTTTTCCAGCCCATATTGATTTTTAACCGAATTCTTTTAAATGGAAATGTTGACGAATTATACTTGTTAAGAACAGTGGGACAAATCCTCTCTCTCTTCTCTTTGTTTCTGTTTCTCTCTCTTGTGTGTGGTGTACAGAGCGTGACAGAGATGGGAACAGAAAAGTGATGAGCATCAGGAGCAGGAGAGAGACAGACTCATGGAAGAATTATCTGAACCTAAGGAAGATAAAGCTGGAGCCTTCATGGGCCCAGTGCCAACCGGGCGCTGACTCACCTTCTGTCTGCAGACACCCTGTGAAGCAGCTGTGGGTGACCTACTCTGCTGAGCAGCACATTCAGGATGTGACACATGCTTCTAACAGGGAAAAGCTTGGATTTCAACTCAGGTCTTTTGATTCTACCATAGTATTTTTATCACTGTAAACTGTGTTAGGGTTAGGGTTAGGATTAGGTGTGCTTATTTGTGGTTGAGTTCTTGGAAAGCTGATGACATTACGGTCAGAAGAATGGAATGTAGGGCCTGAACTCTAGCTTCTTTGTCAAGATCCTTTGCCTAAATGCGTTTGCTTTCTCATCTATAAAACAAGGGGTGTGACCTTAATTCCGGAGAATGATAAAAGCCTCTGTCATATGAGGCCCTTTCCAAGCACTGCTGTGAATGTATCACTTTTTCAGTGACTCGTCCACTTCCTGCTGCCACAACGAAATCATGAAAACAAAACCCTGTTCTTCAGTAGAGAACTCAAGACTCTGCTGTGGCTTATGCACTTGTTTATATAAAATTCCAAGAGTCACCATTTTCCTCCTGTTCAGCAGTTGTCCAGACGATAACTCCCCCCATGGACTAAGGTTCAGCCTCTAGGTTCCTTGCTCAATCGCAGGCCTGAGGCAAACTGAATCACCTAGAGCACTTAGGACAGGTGTCTGCAAACTTTGAGAGACCTCTTTCTCATTCTCTCTTTTAATTCATACACATTCTTACCTTGAAGCATCTGTCTTATTCTTTAAGGACTTAAATTCCAGTTCCATTTTGATGTATAAACTCACAGCAAACTTTCACTCTTTAGTGTTTTCTGAGTCTTGTATTTGTTTAGCTTCTTAAACAGAAATATCCGTTTTTGTTGTGATTATCTTATTATCCTAGTCCAAGGAAGGCACAATGTTGAATGTCTCCCTTTGATTCACACTATAGAGCGTTGGCCCTGGAAATGATGAAGTGATCCAAGGAAGTAGTACCCAGTCATCTCTCGGAGGACTGGCGTAGCAAGCCCACCTTCTTGGGTAGAACACAAAGACTATTGATTGGCCCTTCCAACAAGGAGATAAGGGGAACCTGAAGAAGTCCTCATTCACCTCACCTGAGGTGCAGCCCAATGGAAATGAGAAGTAGGCCAGCTGATTCTCCTCCCATAGATAAATCTACCCCTCGAGGGATGTTGGTGGCCACACCTACCTTTTCTGCTGTTCAGATGTCATTTTTGCCTATGTTTTTTATATGGCCAGGCCTCTGGAGCTGAAGATGGAGACAGTGTAGGCCCTGAAATAAATAAGGGGAGACTCTCTTAGCTGTATGGTGAGAAGAAAGCACCTGCTCTGAGCAGAAAGCTGTGTCGGGGCTGAAGAGGTTCAGGAAATGTCCTTTTTTTGAGTGGCTCAGAGTGGTGTGTGTGTGTGTGTGTGTGTGTGTGGTGTGAATAAAGAAAGGTAGAGGTGAATGGAAGGAGAAAACTGGTATTTAAAACTTCAAGAAGTGGCTGGTCAGAGGGTCTTTGAGTTGAAATTGGATTCGGGGCAAGGATAGAGAAAGTAGCATCTAGGGAAGTCAAAATCAGTCATCTACTGTGGGTGAAAGCGCAGGTGGGCAGTCAGTCAGTTCTAGCCTTAAACTGCTTTGAAAAGGGAAAGGGGAACCATAGTCAAAACACTTGTGCCTAGAAGGCCCAGTGACTCGGATAAGGACAAACCCTCCTTTGATGGATCACACACTACCCTTCCTCACCTTCCAAACCACCAGAGACCAGGCCACTTATCCCAGACACTTACCTGGGCACACTTTGTACCCCTTCCCCCTTAAGCCTTTTCCCTTCTGGTCCTCATATCACTACAGTCTCCTGATGTTAACCTGCCCCTCCCAACACTTTGTGACTTCAGCTGTGACATCATAGATGTGGAGCAATAGGCTCTCCCCTAGACTCAACCCAGATCTTCCTACCTTCATGTGATAATGGTGAAATGAAAAGGTTATATAAAAGTGTCAATTTAATTTCTAGAGACTTTGGCTTCTTTGTTTTCCTCTATTAATTTTATGAAACATCCACTGATCCTCAGAGTGACCCCCAAAGTAGGATCTGTCTTCTGTTCTGAGTTTCAAAAGAGGGCATGAAAATCTGACATCAAGATTGCTATAAAAATAAGCATTTTTGATCTGAATTCCAGAAATGTTTGATTTGGAAAATCACCAAAAAAGCAGTGATTGATAATAGATGTAGAGCTAATATGCCTAAAAATCCTAAGCATCAGGACCAAGGCCTTGCTGCTTCTGCGACTAGCCCCTCAGGAGGAACAGCCTCAAAAAAGCTGTGTATCAATGTGGAACATTCCCAGTAAAGTAGAAACTTTGATGCATTCAGGAAGCAGGATCTGAGGTAGAACATTCCAGAGCCCATAATCTGCCTAAGTTCTGGTGGAAAAGATTCAATGATGCCTCAGCAGAGTGCAAAAAGATCTATCTGGAATTTGAAATCGAGTCACAACACATTGAACTGGTGATAAAATGGCAGAACAGATAGAAGTTTAGACATCTGGTCACTCTCAGGTCTGTTTGCAGCAAGATTTGTGGAAAAGGCTTGGCTGATTTTAAAACGTCTGCTGTTGCTTGTGAGAGTGCCGTGGGCTATCCGAACATGTTTCCCACTAGTGTGAATTGCTTATAGGATTAATGCCCAGAAGAGATTGACTAGAGTCCACCACCCACCTGAGCATCAGGACCCTGACCTTTGAGATAGCCTCGTATTTACCTCAGTGTTCATAGATTCCAAATTCCTCCTTCATCTTCCTTCATTATACATATATTTTTACCCCTTTTGGCCAGACATATCCCATAAACCAACAGAAACTTCCACTCTATCCAAAATTAAATTCATAATTCCACCCACCTAGAGACGCATTCTCTCTGGTCACATGAGATAGTGTATCTGACAACCCAGGTGAAAAGCCTCAGACTCTTCAGCATCTCCTTTTCTATACCTCAAAGTGTATGTGTGTGTGTGTGTGTGTGTATCTGATTGTTGCATGAATCCTAATTGATCTTATAATAAAAATCTGGAGCCAGATATTGGGGTAAAGATGAAAGATCATAGAGACACAGGAATCAGCCATTAGACTTCTTAGCTCTACAGAATCCTCTGACCAATAGGAGCAGATCCTGTCTCCACAAATCCTCAGACTGAATGCTCTGAGTCCTCAGTCAAAGGATGTGTTGGTGGTGGTGGTGGCGGGGGGGACAAAATGGAAGGGAAGCAAAGAGCCTAACTCCTGTTTCCTGCCTTATATACCTTTCTCTGCCCAGACATATCACTTCCTGTCTCAACCTTCCTAGTGCTGAGATTAAAGGTGTGTGCCACCACTGCCTGACCTCTGTGGCTAACTCTGGCTGGCTCTGCCCTCTGATCTTCAGGAAACCTTTGTTTAGAGTACAAATAATCTATTGCTACATCTGCTCACTTCTCATTGTCTCCAGACAAGGCACACTTTATGTTCTGAGCCGCTGCCAGAGCCTCCCAACTGGGCCAATGTTAAATTTCTTCAGTGTTAGTTTTTTTGCGCTTAGGAGAGACACACGCACTCACTGCCAGGCGCCACACGAGAGTTTATTTTAGGGAGTTTGGGTACCCGGAGAAGGGAGGAGGAGAGAGAGATAAAGGAGAAGCAGGGGAAGGAAAGAGAGAGAGAAGAAAGATCAGCTGCCACATGTTTCTTTTTAAGAGAGCAGGTGGGCACAGGTCTACATTGCCACAACAAAATCAGAAACCATAATATACAAGAAAAAGAGCTGCAAATTAAAACAGTGCCCCAACACATATATGCAAATGATGCAATTCATACCACAAGGACATTAGCTCAATTATTTTCATCACATCATTATTCATAATAGCCAGAACCTGGAAACTATCCCTCAAATGAAAAGTGGATAAAAAGTGATACATTTATAAAATGGAGTATATTACTCAGCAATTGAAATTTGTAGGCAAATGGATGGAACTAAAAAAAAAAAAAATCATCCTGAGTGAGGTAACCCAGGCCCAGAAAGACAAACATAGTATGCACTTACTCATCAGTGGATATTAGACATAAAGCAAAGGACAACAAGTCTACAATCCACAACCCCAGAGAGACTAGGTAATAAGGAGGATCCTAAGAGACACATCCACGGATCCCCCTGGGAAGGGAAAATACATAAGATCTCCTGAGTAAATTGGGAGCATGAGAGGAGGGGCTAAGGGGAACCGGAAGAAGGACATGAGGGGATGAGATGGTTGACTTGGGAGGGAGGGAGGGAGGGAGAGAGAGAGAGAAAGAGAGAGAGAGAAAGAGAGAGAGAGAGCGCACAAAGAAAGATATCTTGATGGAGGAAGCCATTTTGGGGTTAGGGAGAAACCTGTTGCTAAGGAAATTCCCAGGAACTCACAAGGATGAGCCCAGCTAAGACTCCAAGCAATAATAAAGAGGGTGACTGAACTGGTCTTCCCTGTAATCAAATTGATGACCACCCTAATTGTCATCATAGAACCTTCAGCCAGCCAAGTACTGGGCCGAGCTCCCAGTGTAGTTCAAGAGAGAGAGAGAGAGAGGAGGAATTATATGAGCAAAGGAGTCAAGATCATGGGGAAATTGGAAGAGACAGCTGACCTGAGCTATTGGGAGCTCAGTGACTCTGAACTGAGCTGGGAAACCTGCATGGGACTGAACTAGACCCTCTGAATGTGCATGACAGTTGTGTGACTTGGGAAGTTGGTGGGGCCCTGGCAGTGGGGCCAGGATTTCTCTCTAGTGCATGAACTGTTTTTTGGAGCCCATTCCCTATAGAGAAGTACCTTGCTTAACCTTGATAGAGGAGGGAGGGGCTTGGTCCTGCCTCAATTTGCTATGCCGGACTTTGTTGGCACCCCATGGGAGGCCTTACTCTTTCTGAGCAGTGTATGGGGGGGTGGGGAGGGAGGAAGTCAAAGGATGAATGGGAGGAGGGGAGGGAAGGGGAACTGTGGCCAGTATATAAAATGAAAAGAACTTTTAAATAAAAAAGCTGAAAATAGCAAAAACCCAAATAAATTTGCATCTGAAAAAAATGCTCGAGCAAAACACTATGAGACAAAAATCTCCAAAAATACCTTTGAGTTCGTTTTGTGTTTATCATCTGCTATTCAGTCTAGCACTGTCCTTAAGTGTGGTTTGTATATCTGGTGAAATTCCTTTGGAGAAACTAAATTTTCCTTTTTGAGTGGTTGTCAGTTGGAAAATAGCTTCTTGGCTATAGGCTGGAGCCAAAGTCTATTTTCCCATCACTGGGACCCGCCCAGTCTGCTTTAGATCTGTGCAGGCCCTGTCCATGCTGCCACAGCCTCTGTGAGTTTATATGTGTGTTAGGAAAACACTGTTTCCTCGGAGTCACCCATGCCCTCTGGCTCTTACAATCTTCCTGCCTCTTTTTCCACACAGTTCCTGATGCCCTGAGAGAAGGGATTTGATGAAGAAACCCCATTTAGGATTGAGTGTCCAAAGGTCTCTCACTCTCTGAACATCCTCTTGTGGGTCTCCATATCAGGTGCCGTCTACTGCAGGAGGAGGTTTCTCTGATGGCAGTTGAGTGGGACACTGGGTATTGCAGAATGTCATTTGTCATCATTTTATTGCTATGCTCCTTCAGCAGAACAGTAGCATCTGTTTTCCCCCTATGTCCAAGGCCTATTTATTCCCAGATCTTAGTCACTATCATAGGTTCCTTAAGCCCAATCAGAAAGTGGTTGGTTACTCCTACAAAATTTGCATCACTATTGCACCAGCATATCTTGTAGGCAGGTCACCACTGTAGATAGCAGGATTTGTAGCTGGGTCTAAGTTGGTGGTTACCTTTTTCCTCTAGTAGCATGCTGTGGAATAATTCCTTTGTACACTGTGAAGATTTGTCACTGTTTAATAAAGAAGTTGACTGGCCAAAAGATGAACAGGATGAAGTTAGGCTAGAAAGCCAAATTGAGAATGCTGGGAAAGAGAAAGGCAGAGTCTGGAGTTGAGCAGGCACAAAGGGAGCAGGACATGAATGTGCCACACTAATAAAGGTACCTGTAGCAGGAATCCTAACTGACCTTAACAAAAACACAGAGCCAGATATTAGGGTAAATTCTGAAAGGTCAGAGAGACAAAGGAGCCAGCCATAGCCTTCTTAGCTCTCAGAATCCTCAGGCCAAAAAGGCTGATCTCCTGACTCCTCCTGCCTTATATTCCTCTCTCTGCTCAGCCATATCCCTTCCTGTCTCAACCTCCCTAGTGCTGGAATTAAACATGTGTGTGACTTCCAAGTACTGGGATCAAGGCATGAGATCCCAACTGCTGGGATTAAAGGTGTGTGTTACTATTTTCCAGACTCTATGGTTAACTCTGTGGTCATCTCTGCCCTCTGATCTTCAGATAAGCTTTATTTGTTAGAGCATACATATAGAAAAACTATATATAACAAGTACAATAATATAACAATATGTAAGGCAATAATTGCATCAACAATGTCTAGTCTATAAACATTTGACAAATTCAGAGAAAATACTCCATAATCTATCCTATCTTGGTGTGTCCCGAGGGTGGTATCTAACTCATTTTCTATTCTAACTTGTATTACCAATCCAAAACTATCTTTTGATGTCTCTCAATCCTATACACTTTACATCTTTTTGTGAGTTTCTTTTCTGATTTGTTAACAAGGAAAACTATAACTGTAACTATCAAGTCTTCAACATCCTCAGAGACCTGAGAAGGAAATATTACCTGATTAAGTAGAAAGTACAAGTAACCACCTTCCAAAAAAAATGTGGAAAATAGGGCTGGAGAGATGGCTCAGCGGTTAAGAGCACCGTCTGCTCTTCCAGAGGACCCAGGTTCAATTCCCAGCACCCACATGGCAGCTAACAACTGCCTGTAGTTCCAGTTCCAGGCAAACACCAAGGCAAATAAATAAATAAATAAAGTTTTTAAAAAAAAAAAAATAAAAAAAAAAAAAAAATGTGGAAAATAAAATGACAGAAACAGCTGGGTGCCTGGAAAGTTACCCAAGATTCCTCTGTAATATTGGGGCATCCATCTTTGGCCTTCGGTCTGATGGACTTTTCTGTGAAGCAAGCAAGATATTCTGAAGGGCTGTCCTACCTTGTCTTGGCAAGGTTCAGCAGTCACTTTGCTTTGTGTCCTACTTGACCAATTTGGACAGTGTACTGTCAGCAGTCAAGGCAAAGACACTTTCTTGCCCAGTGGCTAATTTTTGCCACAAAGAACGTAAACTCCATATAGAGTTTCTCTGATGTCCATCATCTTTTCTGAAGTAGATTGGTGCTTCCAGGAGCAGATATGTCTCATTGTCATAAAAAGAACCTATGTTTACTAAAACATCTTAAATGACATATTTTGTAGCTCTCTGAAGTGTTTGAAGGATTTAAAATATACCCATTTGACCTTAAAAGCATACGTAATAGGACTACAAGTTTTATTGTAATGACTAATTAATAACTTGTATTTCTTTACATCATAATTAGTTGGCAATAATAACTTTCAAGGACTAGAAATTTAAATTACATTATTAAATAAGCTGTATAGGTACAATATCTTGAACATGAGTAGAAATATATGTACAGTATTTAGGAAGATTTATGAAATTTTATCATGCTGGAGATGCGATATGCTAATAGGCCAATTTACTTTTATTATTGGGATACTTTTTTCTGTATAATTTATCCTCTTTTTTCACATGTCTCATTTGTCCAGTGGTCTTTAGATTCCTTAGCTGGATGCTTTCATTCTCCTGTAAAGGGAAAAACCAAACTCTTCCTCAACCCTAATTTAGGGAAGGTTCTTTTTTTTTTTTGGCAATTTATATTTGATCAAATGAAAGGCATTTGTTAGTTGTATAAGTTAATTTAGATTGAGTGGTCATGTTGTTTGATAAACTATCATCTCTTCTAATTAAGAGGTCTCTCTTGTTCAAACAGAACCTTTATTAATTTTGATGATATCCATAGATTTTCTTCTTCTGAAGAAACAAAAGCAAAATCTGTTCCCCAATGAAATCCTGGTTTTCATTCTGATGACAGCTTATCTATAAGGTATACAGGCTTCTTAATTCTGTAGGTATTTTTCTATTATCCGAATGTCTCTACACAGCTGTCATTCCTTTCTTATTAGCATTTAGAAAATTCAAAATTAATAAGACATTCTTCAGTGTATTTCTGTGGGTCTTTATTACCCATTTCTGTTTATTTAGCATCTCCTTTAGACTTCAGTTTTATCTTTTTATAACTGCTTGCCCTGTAGGATTATGTGGTACACCTATCATATGTTTTATATTGTAATAAGCAAAACCTGTTTCATTTTTCTAGATACATATGCTAGAGCATTGTCAACCTTGATTTGTGCAGGTATTCCTATGATGGCCATAACTTCTAGTAAATGTGTGATTATAGAATTAGCTTTTTCAGAACTTAAAGTAGTTGCACATTGAAATCCTGAATAGATATCAATAGTGTGGTGTATATATTTTAATTTTCCAAATTATACAAAATAAAACACATCCATCTGCCAGATTTCATTTCTTTGAGTACTCTTTTGGTTACTTCCTGCAGGTAGTGGAGTTTGGTTGTATAAAGAACAAGTAGGGCATTTTTTAAAAAAATAATTTCCTTTACTTGTTTCCAAGCAATGGAAAAATCTTTTTTAAAACCCTTGCTTTTTTTTTTTTAAGAATGAAACTCTGTAGGGGCTCTAGAAATAGGTGTTCCCAATAAAATATGAAGAAACTTTATAAATTGAATTCTTTATAAATTGAATTAATTTGCTTTTGGAATATTTTTTCTTAATATCTCCTCAAAAATTACTGCAAGTTCTTTGCCAAGGTTCACTTCCTGCCCATAGTTTGTCCATTTTATCATTAGTCAAAGGTACTACAATTTCTGCTTGATCTGTTCCTGCTAATTGATGAAGTCTTAATTTTTAAAAAATTGAATCAGAAATCTTTTTCACATGTCTTTAATATTTTACTCTGTTTATGTGGTAGAAATATTTATTCTAACATTCACTCTACATTAATATTCCTATAGGGGAATGCATAGTGTACACAATAACCAGAATGCAATCAAACTCTGGATCCAAACAATCCATATGTTCATTCTTTAACTTTTTTTCCACCAAAGCCAATTCTCTCTCAGTATCAGCTGACAATTTATTTTGACTATTTGAGTCCTTGTTGCCTTATAAGCTTTGAAACAAATTACACAGCTCACAATTATCCCAGTAGTGGTCCATAGATTGCAAATGTCTCCCAGCAATCTTTGAAAGTCATTAAAAGTCCACATTTGATATCTCATAATTGCACCTTTTGGGATTGAATTTTTGTAGAACTATTTTATATCCTAAATAATTAACAGAATCTACTCTTTGTATTTTTTCAGGAACACTTGTAATTTCCAACAAGGCAAAATTTTCTTTACTTTTTCAAAAATTCTTTCTAAAGTATTTAAATTTGAATTATCTAGAAAGATGTCATCCATGTGATAGTAAACTATAGATTGTGGGAATTGTTTAGATATTATTTCCAATGACTATAGTATAAAATATTGGCACAGGGTAGGGCTATTTAACATTTTCTGTGGGAGAACCTTTCATTGATATCTCTTAATAGGCTGAGAATTATTATAAGTAGCCACTATGATGGTAATTTTTGTCTGTCTTTTTCTTACAAAGGTATAATGAAGAAAAAGTCTTTTAAATCAATAACTATAAGAGGTCATCCTTTAGGTAACACAGAAGGCAAAGGAATTCTAGATTGTAGAGAGTCCATTGGCTGAATCACCTTGTTAACAGCACTTATATCTGAGACCAGTCTTCATTTTCTAGATTTCTTTTCAATAACAATTACAGAAGAATTCTAAGGGGTGATTGATTCTTTAATATGTTGAGCATTTACCTGCTCCTGTATCAGCTGTTCTAAAGCCTGCAATTTCTCTGATGTTAAATGTCATTGCTCATTTCATACAGGTTTGTCTGTTAACCATTTTAAAGGTAAGGTTTTTAGTGCCTTTGAAAGATCAGCAGATGTTATGTCCTGTTCTTGTACAACCTGAATAGTTGGTAATTGTTCCTTATAATACCTCTTAATATTTTCTCCAGAAACATATGCTAGTTTATGGTTTGTTTCTGAGATTGAAGGAATGTTAATCTTGGTATTCCATTGCTGTAACAAATCATGACCCCATAAATTTGTTACAATGTTATACATATGAACATACAACCAGCCCTTTGGCTTTTAGAGACTTTATTGTGAAGTGTTGTTCTAAAGGGTCTGCCTTTATATGTTACTTTGTATTTCCTCCTGCAGCTTTTAATAATCTTTCTTCATTCTTTAGGTATAGTGTTTTGATTATTATGTGGGGGAATTTCTTTTCTGGTTCAGTTCATTTGGTGCTCTGTATGCTTCCTGTACCCTGATAGGCATCTCCTTTAAGCTAGAAAATTTTTCTTAAATAATTTTGCTGAATATATTTTCAGTGCCTTTCACTTGGGTTTCTTCATCTTTCTCTATTTCTATTATTCTTAGATTTTGTATTTTCATAGTGTCTGGTTATTTTGTGCCAGGAGCTTTTTAGGTTTAAAACTTTTTTTCTAGCTTGTCTTCAATGCCTGAGATTCCCCACTATATTAGTGAAGCTTACCTCTATGGTTTTGTTTCACTTCATAAATTTTTCATTTCCAGTTTTATCTCAGTTTGGATTTTCTTTATTGTTTCTATTTTTAATTTTATGTTTTGAACTGTTTTTATTTTTTCATTCCACTGTTTGTGTTTTTTATTTATATACTATTAAGGTCCTTGGGGCATAGTCATATTGTTGTTTTGAACTTCAGTTATATTACATTTCTCAGGGTCTACTTGAGTAGGGTTGCTGGGTTCTGGTGGAGATACACTGTTATGTTTGTTATTAATTGTATTTTTGGTTGGTGTTGAGGTATCAGACATTGAAATAGTGATGTGATTACAGGTGTAGATATTTGGTCCTGTCTTTGTTGGGTGACTATAATGTTCTTTGGTGTCTGTTGCCCAGTCTTGATATTAGAAGAGTGTGGTAGCTGTGGATTGCCTGGCTGAGGATTCTTCTGTAGGGCAATTTTTGAAAGAGATGAAGAGAAGAGAGCTAGGACAAAAGGCTGAGAGGAGCTTTAGGAAAGAGCTAAGAAATCATTTCAGCTCTGGAAGTGGAGTCTACAGGGTGTTGGGGGTGTGATGGGAAGATGGGGTCCTACAGAGAGGTTGCAGTAAGGAAATACATTATCTGAAGAAACAGGAATGAAAGGGTTAGCGGGACTCTGAGTCTGAACCAAGAGCTGGAGTTTCCAGCAAATGGATTTTAGGCAGGAGGAGGGGCCATTAGGGTTCACGGAGTGAAGAGAGAGGTCATAAAGGAGGGCAGGAAGAACAGTGTGATTCATTACCTGAGTCCCTGGCAAGTGTGGCCACTGGAGACCAGGACTGAAAGTGTCTTAGGTGTAGGCAGCTGACACAAAGGGGTGGTGGAGGAAGCAAAGCTATGTTGCAGTTGGGTTCTGTGGAGTCCCTGGAGAATGGAGATAGGGAGAGTGGAGTGGTCGCTGCAAAGCCTCCTGTTTCAGGGATGAGGAGCAGACTGGAGACAATGAAGGAGAAGGCAGGAAGCAGGGTAGTGATCACCTACCTGAGTCCACATCAGGCGTGGTCATTGGGGATCTGAAGTAGACAGTGTTTCTAGGTATAGGCAGCTGACAAAGCTACATTTCCTTTGATAAACTCTTATTAGTCTTGTTTGTATGTTTCACTTCATAGAATGTAAGCATCATAGGGACTCTGTCTTATTCACTACCGATTATATCTTCAATGCTAAGAGCTATACCTGGAGGGGGCTGGAGAGATGGCTCAGCGGTTAAGAGCACCCTCTGCTCTTCCAGAGGACCCGGGTTCGATTCCCAGCACCCACATGGCAGCTAACAACTGTCTGTAGTTCCAGTTCAAGGCAAATAAATAAATAAAGTTTTTTTTAAGAACTATACCTGGAAAATAGAAGAACCAGAGATTTTTTTTTTTGTTATGATGGTAGAACTGGAGTTAAATCCAGGACTTCACACAAATAGAAGAAACCAAATGTAAATAGAACCAACAAGCCAATTGAAAGCACATATGGGCAATTCTCATGGGTGGAAAACTATTACATTATTATCTAGGTCAGTGAGAAGGATATAAAGATTGACCCACCTGTTACCAGAATAGCCCTTTATTTATTAAAAAAAGAGAAAAATATCTAAGTCATCAATTTTATAAATACACAACATGTTTGTTTAGACTATAGTTAAGAGAACTTTATTGAAACACAATGGATATACAACTTAGAACACATATCTGGTAAGCCTGAATATATGTAGACTATATGAAAATATTAGCAAATCAACCATTATCATTCTGTTGAGGTTACTCTGCAACTTTAAGGCCAATAATATGTTGTCCCCGAGTTTGGTGCATATATATTAGGATTGTGATGTATTCTTAGTTAATTATTCCCTTTATCTCTTCTGATTAATTTTGCTTTGAAATCTGTCTTGTTAGGTATTAGGATAGCGATGTTTGTCTCGTGCTCCCATGTGCTTGGAATATCCTTTTCTACCCTTTCATCTGATCTCAGTGCCCCACCTTGATGGTAAGCCAAGTTTCTTGATGGCAACAAGCAGATTTTTCTCAATCCATTCAACTAACTTGTTCTTTTGATTGGTGAGTTAAGGACCTTGACCCTTAAAGTTCTTATTAAAAGGTTTATGATGATTGATGTCACTCATTTCTCTTTTTTGCCACTTGTATGTCATTTGTTTGCTTTGCATAGTCATCTGTGTTACGCCAATTCCTTTCTTCAGTCTAAAGGATTACTTCTAGCAGTCTCTGTAAGGCTACTTTGGTGGACATTAATTCTTTTACCTTTTTATGTCATGGAAAGTTTTTTTTTTCTGTGTCAATGAGGACAAGTGTACAGTAGTCTGGATTGACATCTGTGATCCTTTAGGACTTAGAGTACATGGCTCGAAGCCCCTCTAGCTTTTAAAGTTTCCATTTAAAAGTCAACTGTTGTTATTGATGGAGTTTCCTTTATATATGACTTGTGTCTTTTCTCTAGGAGATTTTACTACTTTTTTCTTGTGTTCTATATTTAGAGTTTTAAAGAGTAATACGACACAAGGAGGTTTCCTTCAGTCTTGCCTGTCATTATTTTCTGTGCTTCTTGTAGCTGAATGGTCACATCTTTTCTTATTTGGGGAAATATTTTCTTATTTTCTCCTGTGATTCAAATGAAGATTTGTTCCATGACATCAACCCAGAATCCTCTCCGTCTTCCCTACCCATGCAATTTCATGTTCTTTCTCTCTCTGAAAAAAACAAAAACAAAAGAAGACCTCATTACAAAATGAGTTTGGACTTCTGCCCTTTTGGATCTCCCCGCAGCACCGTGGCAGTCAGTAAGAACAAGCACTTGATGAAAGGCGGAAGGAAGGGAGCCAAGAAGAAAGTGGTTGGTCCATTTCCAAAGCAAGACTTACCAATGTGATATGAAAGCTCCTGCTATGTTCGATATTAGGAACATCGGAAAAACACTAGCCACAAGGACCCAAGGGCCCAAAGACCCAAAATTGCATCTGATGACCTCAAGGGTCATGTGTTTGAAGTGAGCCTTGCTGATCTACAAAATGATGAAGTTGCATTTAGAACATTCAAGCTAATTACTGAGGCTGTTCAGGGCAAAAACTGTCTGACTAACTTCCATGGCATGGATCTTACTTGGGACAAAATGTGTTCTATGGTCAAAAAGTGGCAGACCATGATTGAAGCTCATGCTGATGTCAAGACACCTGATGGCTATTTGCACCATCTGTCTGTATGGGTTTCACTAAAAAATGAAACACCCAGATATGCAAGACTTCCTATGCACAGCATCAGCAGGTCCGCCAGATCCGGAAGAGGATGATGGAAATCTTGACCTGAGAAGAGCAGACAAATGACTTGAAGGAAGTGGTTAATAAATTGATTCCAGACAGCATCAAGAAAGACATAGAAAAGGCTTGCCAGCGCACTTATTCTCTTCATGATGTTTTTGTTAGAAAAGTAGAAATGCTAAAGGAACCTAATTGGGAAAACTCATGGAGCTCCATGGTGAAGGTGGTAGTTCTGGAAAAACTACTGGAGATGAGACAGGCACTAAAGTTGAATGAGCTGATGGATATGAACCACCAGTCCAAGAATCTGTTTGAAATTCAGATTTTTAATAGTGACAAATAAAAAGTCTTAATTGTGAAAAAAAAAATGAGTTTGGTTTATTCTTGTCAACTGCTCTGGGCATGGGTCCTGCCCCAGAGTGTGGTTGATAGACCACAATCCAGTATCAATCCAATGAAAAAAAGTAATTTTTTCTTCTTTCATAGCAGCTATTATTTGTGAATAGCTTCTCAGTGAGGGTGGGACCTTGTGCCCAATTCCCCTCCTCTGTGCTGGGACTTTGTCTGACTTTAGCATGTGCAGGTCCTGTGTATGCTGTGACTTCATACCTTCCCTGTTGTGTCAGGAAAATGCTGTGGGATTATGCTCTTGTATATTGTACATATTTGTCCCTCCTATTTGGTTTAATAAAACACTGATTGGCCAGATGCAGACAGGAAGTATGGATGGGGCAAGCAGACTAAGAAAATTCTGGGAAGAGGAAGAGCAGAGCAGAGACGCCAGCAGACACAGAGGAAAAAAGACAAGTTGCTGCCCTGAGAAAAGGTACTAAGCCACATGGCTAAACAAGATAAGAATCATGGGTTAGTTTAAGAGTAAGAGTTAGCAAGTAATATGCCTGATCCATAGGCCAAACAGCTTGTAATAAATATAAGTTTCTTTTTTTTTTTTTTTAAATATAAGTTTCTGTGTGATTCTTTGGGACTAGGAGACTGTGGGTCTGGGCAAGATAATAATGATAATAATGTTAATAAGCATTAACACTGCTATAATCTATTAGCATTTATTAGGCTCCTGCTGTATAACACTAGACAGTGGTACCTGGAAGAGAAAGCACCTACTGTGAGCAGCTGCTTTGTGCTCATCAGTGACATTGGATGAGCCATGCTGTGAATGTTTTCATGAGGCAGCAATGGGGTGGGCACAGCTGCCTGTTACAAGAATTTACACAACTATCCTAGTGATAAAAGCCTGTATATGTTTAACTCAAATATGTTTATTGTAGCTCAGGGCTTTTCTGTTCTAAAGTCTCTCCTATACCACTCAATGAATATTCTCTAAAGCCAGCATACTCTCCCAGTTAGTGTGAATAATTTAGAGTGAGACTGAAGTCACTCCGTACAGGTAATTGGAGGTGGCCTTCTGAGTGGAAGCTCACTAACAGCCCCCAGGGCACCTTTCCTCCCTCTCTGCACTTCTGGAACTTTTGATGAGAGGATGCTGAAGACACATGGGCATATGGCCAATTGCTTTGTCTCTAGATGAGGGAAGGAATGCACAGGCTCTCCTTGTTCCTGGCAGCTCTTCCTGAGATGAGACACTGGGGAGGTGCCTCGATACACTTTCTTAAGCTAGGTTCCCTGAGACCTGCCAGCAAAGGCAGAGGCTTCTGAGGCCTGAAGAAACAAATGTGGATCTGCAGTAACGAGACCCCAGACACCTGGTCAGAGCTGCATCCCCACCCCTTCTACCTTTTGCTTAATGATGCTCAGTGGGACCATAGTTGTTTCTCTTCAGGACAGAATGCTAGTGCCATCGTGGCAGGAGAGAATGCCAAATAGAAAGATGGAAGGATGCCAGAGGAGGCAGGGCCTGGAAAAGTAATAATCTCAGACCTCTGAGGCCAACTTGCCTATTTCACTAGATGGACTCATAGAAGTCAAGTGCCTGTTAGTCCCTGTCTGACAGCATAGAAACTTGACTTTCGGAGCTCAGTGCTTCTGGTGGTGACTTTCAGGTCAGCAGCAGCAACATAGCTCAGGTCATTAGGAAGCATCCAGGTCTCGAATCACATGGTCAAACCCTGATTGCTGCACCCTTGCCCTGGAGTTTGTGGTTTAGCAGGTCCAAGGTTAGCCTGAGAATTTGCCTTTCTGATGACTTCTTGGATGATGCTGATAATCTTGATGCTACATTTGCTTTTGTTTTGTATTGTCAAATGCAAGCACTGTGTTCTCAGGGCCCAGGCAGAGACTTTCCCTTGGCATCTATTTAGCACCAAGCTCAAGGCCCATTCCTTTGAGTTCTAGTGTGTGGCCTGATGACCACCTCTCATTCCATGTGCCCCTAGGTTGATCAGATTCCATTTAATTTCAGTCTGTAGGATGTTTGTTGTGTGCCTGGGACATGATCAATTTTGCTACACACACATACAAAAGAGCACAGGTTCTAAAAATAGGATCAAAGCTAAAATGTTAGCAAGTCACTAATGACTCTTTGCAGATGGGTCCTCTTAATGACATCAGCATCCTTTTGTTGGTCCCAAGTTGGACATTTTTCACAGTTTCATGTTTCTGAGATTCAGATGTATCTAATGATTGATGTGTACTTTGAACATGATTTATTTTACTTTCCAAAAGAGAACACGATACCAACAGTTCCTAGTGTTTACCTTTCTCAGTTGTTGGCAACTAATAAGAAAATAATAGCACAGGTTAGCCCATCCGCTAACCATTCACTCCCTCAGCCCTTACAACTGACCAATGACAGAGAATCAAAGCTGTGTTTAAACAAAGAAATGGGGAAACTGGCTGCCCAGAGTCGCACAGAACATGAGAAGTGGAGGCGATATTTATATCTGACCCTGTTTGACCCAATTCCACACTGGTAACCCCTACCACTGCACATTCAACTATGGTCTCTGCCTGGATGACTTTTGTTTTGTCTGTCTGCCTCACACTTGTCTACGTATGTAGGGTGGGACCTTCCTCACCATCTAAGGCAGACTGACTCTCCCTTCCCTGAACTCACATGACAGCCTGGTCACATTCCTTACTCTGCATTATAGTGGTCAGTACATTTTCCCTCATCACTGTGTGGTAAGTGTGTTAGAAGCAGGGCTTGTCTCATTCACCTTTATACCCCAAGAACCTGGAAAAAAGTCACCGTGGCCTGGCACTGTGGTGTGGCATGCTTAAATAAATGTGCTTTTCCTTCTTGATTGAGATATAAAGAGGCTTCATAGGCTTAAAAACGTGATTCAGATTATGAACAGCTAACAGTGGCACCTCAGAGCCTTGTGTGCTTTATGTGTAGATGTGGGGTGAAATCAGGTGAAGCAAGACACTGAAAATGTGTAACATGGAAAAGAACTTAAAATGTATTTAAGTGTAAAATTCAGTGAGGTACTTATTATGATCATGACTGTTCTACAGATAAGAAAGTGAGTGATCTAAGGCCCAGTAACCATACACACACACACACACACACACACACACACACACACACACTCTCTTAGTAACACATGAAAAGCAGATGTTCATCAGTCTTTCTGTACCTGTGAGCTGCTTACTACCCATGATCCTTCCAGGGCATCTCAACTCCAGTTCTCTCAAGACTTAAGTGATTTTTTTTTTAGTTTCTCCATGCACAGATCTGGGTGACCTAAAACAAAACATTTTTCAATGATCTGCCAATGTCTCTGCTTATTTCTCTCTAAGACCTTATTTTTTCCCATGTGCTAAATGGCTTCTGTGACACTGCCTGTCCAAACAGTTTTGAATAAAAAGCTTGCAAGAGAAATGGCTCAGCGGTTAAGAGCACTGTCTGCTCTTCCAGAGGACCCGGGTTCAATTCCCAGCACCCACATGGCAGCTAACAACTGTCTGTAGTTCCAGTTCCAGGCAAACACCAAGGCAAATAAATAAATAAATAAATAAAAGAATCTTAAAAAAAGGCCTATGCTTTAAAAAAGAAAAAAAAAAAAAAAAAGCTTGCAAGAGTGGGTGCTTGTCATTCTAAAGGAGTGCCACTGTGTGGCAGTGGGGTCCAGCGGGAGATCTGAAGAAGCTGGGATGTTTATTCTCCTGTTGTGCCACATTTATAGCCTTCACTTTGCAATGTTTAATCAGTGAGTACTGTGTACCCTGTGACACTGCCTGTCCAAACAGTTTTGAATAAAAAGCTAAAACAGGGTACACAATCCTGTTTTAAACCATTTATTTTTAATTTTTAAGACTACAATATAATTACACTACTTTCCCCTTCCCTCATTTCAATTCCTCTACTATAGCCACTTCTTGCTCTCTTTTTATGGCTTATTTCATCCATTGTTATTACATGCATATATGTGTATAATGCTACTTGTATGTATATTTTCAGAGCTGACAATTTGTTATTAGATAGCTAGTTGGTGCGTTCTTCCCGGGGAAGAAAGAGCCCATCCCCCACTCTCAGTTTTCCCTAGTTGCTTGGCTGTGAGTTTTCCCATCCACGGAAGGAAATTTATCATTGCTGTTGTTGTTCAAGCCATGTTTGGGGAGTCATGTTGGTGAGACTTTATGAGTGCTTCTTCTGACATTCCTAGGAGACACACTCTCATAGCACATTCCTCAATCTTCTGCCTCAGACTTGATGTTTAAAAGAGAGGATTTAAATGTTAAATAGGAAATTAAGAAATAATTTTGTGTTTTGTTCTTAACCCTGAACGTGTTCTAATTACTTCTCATCTTACCTAATGTTAAAAAGGGGTAAGAAAGAGGGAAGAGATTTATATCTGACCCTGTTTGACCCAATTCCACACTGGTAACCCTTAACACTGCACACTCAACTGTGGTCTCTGCCTGGATGACTTTTCATCTGCCTGTGCATCTTACTCTCAGCTTTCAGAAGTCCTCAGAAAGTCTCATGTCTCCACGCCTTCTCAACCTACCTACAACTATAATGGTTTCCATCTGGCTCCCAAGGCAGGCACAATGGCTCTGTAAGCTGACAGATCTGATCTGACTCAGACACCACACTGATTTTGCTTGTTATAGCTTAGAACTCTGCTTGAAAATCACAAAAATTCCTTCACTTCACACCTTTTAAGGGCTAATTTATTCAAATCAAGAGAAGAATCCAGTCCAGGCATAAAATAGCCCTCTACCCCATATTAGCTGCAAATAGTTGTATACATACATATAGATGCCTTCCCCACATATAATGCGTGTGTCAAGCAGGTACTATGCGACATACTTTAAAGGTGAATAAACTTGAGCACAAACCTGACTCTTCATTGTCTATAAGTTTCTAGCTATGAGACTTTGGATAAATTACTTATGAACCCCAGAATGCGTATATTCATGTAAGCATATGAAACAGTCAGACATCAGCACTTCCCTCTCCCACGCCAAGGTGTGCTTAGTTCTGCTATTGGAGATACCGCTGTGTCAGTTTCACAGCATTTGTATCTATGGTGGTTGGAATGAGATGCCTTGGATGTCTGAACACTTGGTCGCCAGTTGGTGGCGCTGTTTGGGGGAGGTTAAGGAAGTACGTCACTGGGGGTTGGGCTTTGAGAGCAAGGCCTCTCAGGCCGCTTCCGGTTCAGCCGCTCTCTGCTTTGTGGATGCAATAAAGATGTGCATTCTCAGCTTCCTGTTCCAGCTGCCCAGCCATTCACTGTCATTCTTCTCCGCCTTGATGAACATAATCCCTCTGGAATTACAAGCTCTCAGTAAGTTGTTTTGGGTCATGTTTTTTTTTCTTTTTTTTCTTTTTTTTTTTTTTTTTTAATCGGAGCAGAAAAGTCACAAATAGAGTATCTTTTTTTCATTATCAAATTAAGTCCTGACTCTTCCCATTTCTGGCTAAACCTCTGCTGTCTGTCCCAGAGCAGAGAGTAATTGGAACAGTGTCAGAGACATAAGCTAGCAGAAAAGGACATAATACCTACAGGCACTGTAGCTACTATTGGGTATAACAGGTTATTACTACAATTACAGTTTATACCATGAGCTAAGCCCAGAGTCCATATCTGTTTGAAACATCCTTTTGGAACATATCAGTTATGAGCTTTATGTCCACCCCAACAATCAGGCCAGGAATAATGAGGTCTACTACTAACGTGGTTCCTACAACACCGGCAAGGCTTCCCACTTGCCGCAGGATTTTTTTTCTCTCACTTCAAGGTTTCTTCTCCTATCCCCAAAGTACCACCTGGTGGACTTAAAGTGGTGTAAACTGGAGATTTCTTTCATTCACAGCCAATACAACTCACAACCACAGACAATATGCCATGTGATAACGACTGTTTATGCTAAGCATACAGTCAACACATCATTTTATATGTGTTGACTTTATATCATGGACTGCTGCTGCTCCTGGACTTTAACTAATAGATGAAGAATATTATCTAGTTCTTCAGTGTCAAGTCTGGGCTCTTCCCTGCAGAGCATCATCATGGGGCTTGCTTGGATGCCAGATCCCCTTACAGTGGTAACAAAACTCTGCTCCAGTCTTCCTGTCTACAAATGAATTCAAGTGACTTTTGAACAGTTGATACATCAAAATACATAGTCTGGAGCCCAATGCCACTTACATTGGTGATTGCAACAATCCACCATCCAGTCATCAATCAATTCATCATTTACCATCAAGATGTCAGCTTTTAGTATCAAGTGAATGTCCTGGAAGGTGAACTAGTCAGAACTTGGAACAGTTGATGTATGGTTTGAATAAGAAATGTTCCCCATAGTCTTGAGCATTTGAACATTTGATTGCTAGTTGGTGGCACTGTTTGGGAAGGCTTAGTGGTGCAGCCTTGATGGGTAGAGTATACCACTGGGACAAGCTTTGAGGATAAAAGCCTTATGCCAATGCTAGTTCAGTCTCTCTGCTTCACACTCTGAAGGTTTCATGACTGAAATGGGAACTCACTTTCTTCTTGCTGTCATGCTTCCATGCCAGGATGGACTCTAATCTTGCAGAAACCTTAAGCCCACAAAACTCTTCCATTTATAAATTTCTTTTAGCATTGGTGTTCATCACAGCAAAAGAAAAGAAACTAATATACAGTGTTAGCTGCTTCCAGAGATTTCTATTCATAGGCGTTATTGTATAATGACCTTTCTTTATGCTGCTAGATCTCTAATAATGATAAAGATACTTTTTTATTAATTATGAAAGCTTGGCCTCAGCTTAGGCTTGTTCTTGACTACCTTTTAAAACTTAAACTAACCCATTTATATTTATCTATATTCTGCCACATGGCTCATTACCTCTCTTCAATACCGTATGTCTGACTTCCTCTGTGTCTGGCTACAAATCTCCAGTGTTTGGCTGGGGGATCTCCCATGCCTCCTATTCTTTCCCACAGCTCCTATCTCTCCCCAGAAGCCCTGATTGTCCTCTCATGCCTAGCTATTGGCTATTTGGTTTTAGGCAGGTGAGGAAGGACAGAGACACAGTGTACAAAAAGATTATCTCAACATTATTGTGAGCAATCAGCAAAAGATCTGTAGGGGGTGGCCCCTTAGAGTTGGTACAAAAAACGTATGCAGACACCAAGTTCTCAGCACAGAGGAGATTTATTACCCCAGAAGGATAAGGAAGGGGGTTGCCTCTGGATCAGGCAAAGGCGGCAGCAGGTGTCGCTGCAGAAGTGGTTTTTAAGGAGAAAAAGGGGAAGTCTGTGCTAAGATGGGTTGAGAAGTCCTGACTAGACAGGTAGTCAGGGTAGATAAATGATGAATTTTGATTTCTGGACCTTGGTGTTTAGTCTCAGGAACGAGACAGTGGCCAAATAAGAAAATATACCTTGGGGGCTAGCTTAATAGTTTATCAGGAGGAAGGGGTAGAGTCATCTTGCTATGCTCAGGCCTGTTAGAGAGCCCGTCAAGATCTGTGACAATAGGTCACATTAGGAAATGTTTTTACAATTCCACAAAACTTACAAACACCTCTCTCAGTTTGATGTAGAAGTTAACTCATTGCTAGAAGTGGTATGTAAAGAAATGAGTTCTTAAGAGTTCACATTTCACAGTGTATACTTCTGATACTTGTATTCTGTCCACCTCTTCATTTTTTTTGAGTTATACCTGTTGTCCTTTTTCTATAAGATTAGAAAAACTTGTTGACATTTTTCTTGGAGAGTGGTCCTTTCTGACTGAAGGCAAGTGCTCACAGTTGAAGAAAGAGAGAAATGACCTCTACTTGAGCCCATTTCTCTATGTCAACCTGTCTAAAATACTCATTCGATCTGAGTCTAGGTCAATGTTTACCCCACAGCCCTTCATTATATTTAGATATAAAACCCATTTCTTATTCTTGTGTTCAGATGAAGTCATGATCTAAGAGAAAGGCTTTGTGCTTCTAGAGACTTCTGAGGTTTGGTTCCTGTAAGGCCATTGTTATCTGGGCCTTCCAGCCCTTCAAAGCAGCAGTGGTACAGGACACAGAGAACAGCCTCACCTCATGGCCTTGGAGACGGGAGAGTGCTCAGTTTCACTAACAACCCTTTCATCTTGGACTAGAGGAGGGAAGAAGTGATTCCCATAGCTTCAGTATCCTGGGCTCCAAATTCTGGCTGCCCTCAGCTGCCTGGAGCCTGTGCGCAGCTGTTCTTCCCTTAATGCCATTTGCAGAGTCCTTTCCCATGGCAGGTCCTTTTCCTGCATGCCTGTAGGTTTCGGACATTAAGGTGTAGTCATCTCTTTGGAAGGCATCATCCTTCTGGCTGCATTTTGACTCTTGTATGGTGCATATTTATATAAGAGGGAGGTTTAAAATGGTACAAAGAAACCTTCAAACTCAAAACTTATTTTTGAACAATAATCTGAAATAAGTATAGCAAGTTTATAATAAATGAAAATGTCTGTATTTGATTATATCAAATGCAGTATTGGAAGTCAAGTCAGAAAGCAATAAAAAGTAATGAGAGAATATAAAAGGGAAATTAACTCCAGAGAAGTGACATATAAGTGCCAGACTGACTTCTTAAGAGAAATGTCAGTCAGGCAAAGAAATAATAGGATGACATCTTTTCATGTATGTATGTGCATGCATTTCCAAATATAAAAATACACCTTTCTCAGTGTGTAAAAAAAAAGAAATAATAGGATGACACCTTTGAAATATATATATATTTAAAGTTATCCATTAGGCTGGACCTGGGTGCACACAGTACTTGGAATGCAGGTGCAGATAGAATTCTATAAGTTCCAGGCCACAAGGAGCTACACAATGAGATCTGGTCGAAAAAAATGATCCTGTTGGTGTCCATTAATCATTGCACATCATACACATGTGTAGTCACATCTATAAGATTATTGCATGATAACTCATAAAATATGGATAATTAAAATGGTAAAAACCATTAGACTAGAATCACATAAAGACTTTAACTAAACAGAACCTTGAAGAGACTCTTTCAAGAAGAAGGGAGATGCTGGGGTGGGGGAGTCATTCTCCTCATGCCCAACTCTTCAGCTGTGTCTAGTGGGTGTCAGTCATGCACTGTGATCTTTGTTTAGCTACTGAGCTTTTCAATTCTGGGTGCAGGTGAGGTGAGCAGAAAAAGTGAGTATGTTGGTAAATGCAAATTATCACTGACCACATAATTACGTTATATAATATATATCTCTATATGCTATATAGTAGATCAAGAAGAAGAGCATTGGGAAGATGGTTTAAAATAAGCTATGAATCATGAATCACTTAAGCTCAATGGGAACTCCCAGAGGAATCATTTAGTAACAATTTTAGCCAAAGAGTACAAATTCACCCCAGGAGGTGCTTTCTTGCGACCAGGAGACCTGACTGTCCCCTGGGCTTTCAGGTTATTGCTTATCTGTCCCATTCGCCACCTTAGTGCAATGGCCCTTCTTAACAGCTAGACCTGAACCTCTTCTGTTAGGATGGTGCTCTTAGCTATATATCAGCAGCCAGAGAGAGAAGATTGTATAATTGTGCTAGAGGAATTGTGAAAACTTTGCTGTGATACTTGCTAGGAGCTTGAAGTTTTAAGTTTTTCCTTTTCTTTGTAGTTACGCCTACAAAGGGGCCATTCATGCTGTCAAAGTTCAGAAAGGCTTATTTGAGGGGCGAGCGTATGTCTTTGTGCAGAAAAGATCTTAACTAGAAACGGCCATGTTAGTCCCTGAGGTCGGTCGGTTCTACAGTCTCTTACACTATTCTCTGGCACTCAGAGACATGCCAGACTCTTAGGAAAAAGGAAGATATCTACACAGGGAGGAGATGGAGCACAGTAATGATTTTCCTCTCCCCCCACCTCCTGCCCCCACAGTTTATTTCCTCAGCTGCCGCTGCTGTCCTCAGTGTCCACCTTTCCAGTCTTTTCTGATCCGGGCACCTTCCCGGCCTCCTGGCCCTCTTCTCTGCAGTTCGGCTCCCTGGCTGGAGTAGCAACAGGAGTTCCTCTCTGGTGCAGAAGGTCACTCTTCTTATGTAAGAAGCTTTGATTTGCTACTCAGGACAATTTCCTTTTTAAAGTTAATGAAATATGAGTTTGGGATGAGGAAAGAAAACTAGGTAACTTTTCAGCGCCTCTGCTGTCTTTAGCACCAGACTCAAATCACCGGACCCCTGAAGCCTTCCAGAGTTTGGTTTCCATCTTTTCATGTGCAGCAATTGAGATGCAATCTGCAGGTTCAGGGAGGCTAGTGGGAGAAAGCCAGGCGCATAGCAGGGGTGGGGTAGATGAGGGCATGGGTAGTAGACTTAGAGAAACCTTTGATTCATAAAGAAATGCAAACACACAAGTTATGGTAAGTAGCCATTCACTGAACTATCTGTGTGTCTGCTAGTGTTAGCTCTGAGGGTTGTGGCAGCGTGGAGCAGTGTACAGATCTTCCAGTGACAGACTTTTGTCTGTTACCTCTGCTGCATCTAGTCTAATGCAAGCCATGGCCTTGTTGGCCCCTCACCAGGCCAGCGCTCTGAGCAGTAGGGCTCTGGGCTGTTCTTCCCTGAGTCAGCCATATGCTCATTCATTCATCAATGCTATACTTTTTATTTATAAACAATGCATTTTGAGTAAATTTGAACCATTTACAGAGATAGGCATTCTCGTGTGTCCCCTTCTGAAAATGTGCCTCCAGGCAAGCCCTTTTGGGAACAGAGCCACACAGACTGTACTTAATTGTGGCAGAGCCAAAGTACACAATGGCAACTACCTCAGAGTTGTTTCCACTGAAAACTGGGACTGAGCATCAGAATAAGCAAAGCTCTGAGGGCAGTGAAATTGCAGCTCAGGTTTAAAAAATATGATGACTTTAATTTTATGAGTTTCACAAAGCTCTAACCCATCACATCTGATTCTAAACAGAGTACAGTTTCCAAGCGGTCCCACCTGATGTCCCTGTGTCTGAGGGAGAAATTTCTCATCCTAAAGCGGCCTCTAGATCTTCTGAGGCCCTGCTTCAATGACCCAGGCAAGTTAATCATTGTTTAGCACTTATTTTTTTTTTTTTTTATGGTGGAAAAAGTATATTTAGAATTAGCCAGCTGGACTGAGTTTAGATGATCCCAATTTTGTTGGCAACATCCAGAGCATCATAATCAGGAGCCAATCGAACATATGCCTTCTTTTCTCCGTCAGGCCTTATGAGGGTGTTGACTTTGGCCACATCTATGTCATAGAGTTTCTTCACAGCCTG
>PVIH01011657.1:24315-68037 GCA_004025045.1 Sigmodon hispidus | reverse complement strand
TTAAACAGATATAGCTAAAAAAAGAATGACTGCTCTATTGCTAAGAAATTTGCTTTTTTTCTAAATTATTTTCACTTTTTAGAATATATTTTTTATTCTTTCACAATTTCATACTTGTATGCAATGTCTCTTAATAGTATCAAACCAATCCTCTCTCTTGCTCTTTCTGGAGCATCTAAAAACCTCACTCTCCCACTTTCATATCCTAGCGGTTATTTTTAAGAACCCACTGAATCCAAATAGTGTGCCTGCATGTACATAGGTGTGGTGCCATCCACCTGAATATAGGAAACTCACCAATGGCCACGTCCCTGAAGAAAAATAATTCGCCCTCCCTCAGCAGTCATAATTTGCCAATATCTTTTTTTAGCCAGGGATGAAGCTGAGAGATAGCCCTCCCTCAGGATCCTACTCTGGAATTTTTCTGTGTCTCCCAGAACTGGGAGTTAGAGCCAAAGATTCTGGATGGTAGAAGCTATGTGAAAATTAACTTTCCAAATGTTTCTTTCTCCTTTCCAAATTCAAGGATTACAGGTATGTATCATCGTGTTCAGTTTATGCAGTACTGAAGAGCAATCCTAGGGCCTTGTTCATGCTGGGCAAGCACTCTACCAATTGTAAGAAATAAGTTTCCTTTCCAGAGGAGACAGTGAAAAGATCTTTCAAAAGATCCTTAAGTGGCTGTTATTTTATCCCGGTTTTAATTTCAGTTACTACAATGTTTACCTAAAAAAAACTCACATATCTTAGATTTACAGACCTTGCTTTCATTTCTGAGTTGATCAATTCCTAGTTTTATCTCAGCGAGAGGTAACAACAGTACTTACCTGAGTGGGTGGATATATGTAGGGTCAATATACCTCATGAATATCACTGTGAAGTCCTAAACACAGAGCCTGTCCATCACCATCATTAATCTGCAAATATTCATTGTGACGGCTGATGTCATTATTATAATTACTGGAATCTCAAACTTCAAATTCTTTTCTGGGCCTCTACTATTTGCCTGTGTTGCACTCCCAACAGTGACTCATTATTTGAAGTGATTTTCAATCAAGCATAATATGATTGTGGAGTTTGAACTCATTCTGACCAGAATCACTGGTCAGAATGCTCTTCTTTTAGGAATTACTGATGTAAAACAAAGACAAAACCTTATTGCTTTTCCAGCTGGGCAAATCCAATGGTAGCCACACAGCTTGTTTGCTTAGTTAAGATCTGACCCCTGCAGTAACCTTGACTTCCAATAACTTAGTGTTGGCATGAGGATATGGGACAGCATAGGACCATCTGGTTCCCAGTTATAACTCCCAATTTCAAGGTAGAAATTTTCAGTAATCTTTTTGTTTGTTTGTTTTTACCATTCATATCCCTGTTTCCCAAAGAGAAGGCACTGTTCTATGGCAGTCAGTAATGGAACTGGTGGGGTTTTTTCCGTCTAGGATTTCCTAACACCATTCTTTCTCTTTCTCTATATTGTTTTCTGTTACTTAAATTACTCTCCCTACAGATCTGACCACGAAGTGTATAGGAAGAGAGCCATGATACTTTTTCTTTTATGCTGTTATTTCTAGTACATGGGAGATGAGCCCCTCTTTTGGTGTCTAGAAGGAGAGGTGCTGTATTTTCCTAACAGTGTTCTTGCTCCAGCAACCTGGAGCCTGCAGCTTTTGCCTTTGCCTGCCACCTCTTTCTCTGAAAACTGCCAATAGCCTCCAGGACTGCTTTCTGAAGACTGATGCTTGCAGTTTACCAAACACAACAAAATGCATATTTAGAGATAAGTTTTCTCAATTAATTCTCAACTGCTGGGCTGACTGTATCTGTTCCTCTTTTAGTTGCTGATAGGCTAGCAATAAACTCTTTCAATCATCGTCAGACAGGTCCTACTTCCATCTTTATTTTCTCCCTTCCAGCCAGTCCAGAACACTTTCTCAACAGCACAAAATCTCACCAGATCACTTCACTGCCTAAATCACTTCACTGGCTTCTTGTCTTATACACAAAAACTATAGACTGCTGGGCTTGACATCTTAGCATCTCCAGGTGCCTGATATCTGGTGTCATTATGCTATGATTACAAGTACCAAACTGTGGTTTCAATCATTAACACTCTACAGTATTTCATAGGTGGGGGCAGGACTTTTCTCTTGTTTTGGAAGGTTTCATAGTAGAAATAAAAAGGTCAGGAAGAGAAAATATACAGAAGTTTCTAGAAGCCCATTCTAGGTCTTAAATGAAACAGGTAACTAAGGATTACAAGTGGAATCTGAAATTCACTAGGTAATAGTATACAGGAGATGACAGATATCTAGTATGTAGAGTCTCGAGGGGTGGGATCAGACTGTGTTTCTGTGCATGGGCTGGCACTTCAGAGCTCATTCCCTCCAGAGGAACACTTAACCCAGTCTTGATATTGGGATGAGGAAATCAGACTTACCTGGAGTGGATGTGCCATGCTGAGCTGACCTACCTTGGGACTTCTTGACCTTTTTGGGGAGAGGATAGAGAGAGGGGAGGGTGAAGGCTGACCAGGAGGAGTCGGGAGGAAGGAAGGGAGGAGGAGGAGCAAGGGGATACATGGATAAAAAAGACTTTATTTTATAACTAAAAGAGAAAAGAAAGATTCTTATAATGTGTAGATATTAGATGTGATATACAGTGGTATTTCCCAAAAGGTGTTCCTTAGATGCTCTGATTTCAGGAGTTCAGAGAAAACGCTCAGTTGTGATCATACATCTTTCTTGACTGTGGGTCTTCTGAGATCATTTATCATGATAAGAGAGACATGGGGTGCGTAAATTATAAATCTTTTCCCAAATTTATTTGATAGCCAGAAACTTGTTTTTACAGAACATCTTGTGGACTAGTAGTGCTCTGCAGAGCAGACTTGGGAAATGCTGCTGTAGGCAATACAAAGGAATGCTTGACCAAACTCCCCACTGTCTCGTCCAGATGCCTCACATTGTTTCAGAAAGTGCTGCTTGAGTGTAGTGACTAATTTGTCCATTTCAAAGGGGCATTGGCCTTCAAAAAAAATCTCAGTTCCCAGCGGATTAGAACTAACAGAGTAATAGTAGAACTCATTTAGGGAATTTATTTGGGGGAAAGAGAAAAGCAGAGAATGACACATGTTACCACAAATCTGTCATTAACAATTACAAATCATGCATAACAGTTTTAACATTTTCGTTGCTACTACTAATCCAGTTAAGATACCTCTTGAGAATTAGAAAATATAAAAACGATAACTTAGCAGCAAAGGAATAATCTACACCTCTCAGATCCACAGTGGAAGGCTTTTGTGTTTTAGCCTACATATTCTAAGTGCAGATGAACATTCGTGATTGAAGAATTGGCCTCTGAAAACAAATTTGTGTCATTTCAGCTTCAGTTGTTGGACTGGACTTCTGAGAACTTCTCCTGCTTTGTCGTAGCTTTCAATCCTTTTTTGGCACTGTAGATAGGTGTCCCCTTTGCATCTTGGGGCCTTACCTCCATGTGTCAAAGCAAAGGGGATTTCCGGTTCCCTCTTAGAGGAAACTCTAGGAGATTTATGTAATGAGATTAGAATAGTTCATGAGCTGAATAATAAAGCTGATGAGAAAGCTGTCAGATGAAAGTGGAAGAAATCTGGGCAGGGAAGAATGTAGAGGTTCCCTCTCAAGATTGAACTATGAGGAGGCTCCATGAATAAATGCCCTCAGTCCACAGAAAGCTGCTCTCACATAGGCATCACTGTAGAGGCAGATAATGTAGGCCAAGTTTTATGCAGAGACATGGTACTACTGAAGCACTCAGGCTTTCTTTTTCAGCTATTAGGGCACCTCTTTTGCATCATTGAATAATCTGAATCTTTCAAATCCAGTTGATCATTTTCCCAGAAGGTTATAGGTTCTCATAAACTAAAAATTTTGTAAGTCACTTCATAATCACTTTTGGAAGTCATGATTCACCCCATCAATCTGAGCACTAAATAAAGTGCCTTGTGACACGTAGATGTGTATACTTACATCTTAATAGAATTAATAACAGGCTCTGAACATTCATGCACAGCACATACCATGTTTGTTCACATTGTTCCTTGTTTCAGTTCTGAAGCCATCAGTAGATGGAGAAAGCAAAGACATGGACTATGTTACCTTTATAGTTATAGTTATTGATTGCTTAGAAAATAATACCACCAAGGTTCATGACATCCCATGTAGAGACACATACTGAGAAGCTTAATGACCTGAATTCCATCCCAAGAGACTGAATTGTACTCTGCCTCCTATACACACAATATAGTATTGTGCATGCCCCCATCTCCAATATACCTGATATCAAATGCTATGCATTAGGAGGAGACAGAACATTAGAGTTGCTACAAGGCATCAGAATGCATTTAGTAGAGCCTAAGGACTAAGGAGGATATGAATAAGCAAAGGGTAGTCAGTGGAGATGGTTGGTTCTAGCATGAGTCAGGACAGAATTGGCAAGGAGCACAAGGGAGCAGGGGCTGCCAATGGAGCATTCTTCAGCTCTATGGCATAACCTCAGAAGGACAACTGAGATATGTGCCGTGTTCCTGGCTTGGTCATTCTATGATGCTCCTCCAAATGCACAGCATTGGTTTGAATGCTTGTCCACAGGACAGT
This sequence comes from Sigmodon hispidus, assembly GCA_004025045.1. NCBI lineage: Eukaryota > Metazoa > Chordata > Mammalia > Rodentia > Cricetidae > Sigmodon > Sigmodon hispidus. Next base: position 63,397 of record PVIH01011657.1, on the reverse strand, counting down.
TAATAAGCATCACAGCAAAGCTGGCACTGCTACCTGAAAGGCAGCAAATCACCAGCAGGGGATCCCTTGCTGAGCTAACCGAACTATGGAATATGGTAAGCTCTTGGATCTATACAGTCTGCTAGAACAGACTGGGTCCCACATCTTTTTACCTTCAAATAGAGCCATCGGTAAAATGCAGGGAATCATATTCAATGAGCTGTTTCATAGAGTTTATTGCACCCTAAGACTTTCCTAAAATAAACAAACAAAAAAAGTCTTTGTTTGTAATATAAATCCTTCAATGTAGAAGCAGGTAAAAACAACTTCTCACAACAAATTCACATATATAGTTACAGAAAGTGTTTAGAAACAGAACCCTGAGAGGCGAAGCTGCAGCAGCCTCATCACTCAGCAGGCTGCTCCCAAAACAAAACCAAGAACACACAAGATCCTGCCAAAGCCCAAATCTGTGCCCAGTCTGAAAACACCTCTTGCTTCCATCTTTCCCAGCCTTCTGCTTGACAAGAAGGGACATATCAGGCAGAGTCAGCTACTGCCTGACAGCAGCTGAAACACGAACAGAAATGGAGTGAAAAAGAACACGCAGATGGGGTCCGGATGAGAAAGGGAGAACAGGGATTTAACCAGGGTGTGAGCTTTCAGCATCCTCTTCCATGCTCTTCTGTCCAGCTGCAGCAGCAGAGAGGACTGTTTCCTCTCACTCGGCACCTTCTTGCCTGAGACAGAGTGTTGTGTCTGTCTGTTCAGCTGAAGAGTGATCTGCCGAATCTGCTACAAGAATTTCCTGGCCTGGGACCCCCCACTGGGGGTTGGGCCCTGGGTGGGAGCTGAGAGGCCACTTGTCTTGCTGAAGGTGTGCACAGAGAGTCTTTTTAAACTTTCCATGCAGAAATTTCTTCCTTGCATCAGCCCCTTTGTTTAAATCAGCAGTTGGACTCTATTTCCCAAGGTGAATACTGAGGACACTGGGTAAAACGTGGCACAGGATTGACCACGCTCTATTCCTGGCGAGTTCTCCATTTATTTTAATATGTTTCCCTATTTCAACTTCCTCCCTGTCATGAGTACAATGTACCTTTTATATGTCTATGAGTGGTCCATTTTGTCACCCATATGCCTTCATTGTAGGATATATAGTACTTCAGTTTTTTCTGTATCATTTTTATTAGACTTTTTATTACACAAAATTCACTCTTTTAAAGTATGCAATCTAATGAATTTTAGCATGGGCATAATTAAACAAACATAGTTATCTCACTTCAGAATATTTTTATCATATGCCAAAGACGTTCTATAATTACTAGCAATCACTATTCTGGCTCTTATCCCCAGGTCCTTGCTTCCACTAGTCTAATTTCTGACCCCTCAGATTGATCTTTTCCATTTATTTTATAGAAGTGGAATCAAGCATGGACTATTTTATCACCAAATTTATTTATTTAATTTTTTGTTATTGTTATTATTATCTGGATTTGGAACAGGCTTAACACTGCAAATCAAGCTGCTGTTGAACTCACCATGTAACCTAGGACGGCCGCAAACTTTTAGCAATTCTCCTGCCTCCAGACCATTGACTACTAAAATTAACATTCAGTTCATGTATCACACTTTTTAAAGGATATTTTTCTTTATTTTCTGACAATTTCATGTTTCTATATGATAACTCTTGATCATATCCACCCCCAACTTCTCACTCCAACTCCCTGGAGATACCTTCAACACAGCTCCATCCTGCCTTCATGTACTCTTCTTTTTTAATCCACTCAATCCAGTTAGTGTTTACCACATCCTTGTGGGTACAAGGCCACCCATCGTCAGTCACATTCTTAGGACAAAGTGACATCCCTCTTCTAATAACCATCTATGAACAAGATCTCCTAAGGCAAAGGTTCTCAACTTTCCTAATGCTGACCCTTTTAATATAGTTCCTCAAGTTGTGGTGACTCCCAAACATAAGATTATTTTTATTGCTACTTCATAACTGTAATTGTACTACTTTTATGAATTATAATGTAAATATTTTTAGAGATAGAGGTTGGTCAAATGGGCCATGACCTATTGGTTGAGAACCTCTGTTATTGTTACCTAATCCATGCTGAAGATTTGACTAGCTTGATTTGGTACAAAGCTCGTGCAGGTTACTGTAACTGCTTTGAATTTAACTGTGCCATGTGTAGAAAATAGCTGTTCACAACATTGTTGCTCATCATCTGGCTTTTACATTCCTTTTATTCCATCTTCCATAGTATTTCCTGGGCCTTTGAAGGGCAGTCAATATAGGTGTCAAATTTAAGGCTAAGCACTCAGCTGTGACTTACCAGTTATGCCACTACAAAACCAAGACAAAACAAAAGCCTTCTCTGACCAAAGTCGAAAACCACACTAATCTATGGGTATCAACTTAAATATTTAAAAGGCAACATGTCAATGTGTCCATTTAGCAATACAATGATAGTAGGTTCCAACCTAGTAGGTCTTAAGACTTTGACCTGTCACAGTAGTAAGCATGGACTTCTTCCTATGCAGCAGGTCTTACAGTCAATCAAAAAGCAACTGGTTAACATTTAGAAACACCAGTGACAATCTGTTGTCCTGGCTTCTAATTTCACTCACTTCAGTGAACATCATGTGAAGAAGTAGTTAGGTAAGTCTTCTTTGAAGGGATACGACTAGAGCTTGACCATGAATGGCAGGAAGAAAGATGATAGGCAGAATAGACCAAAATCATAACCAGGTTTTTTTTTTAATGCAAGCCTTATTGATTTTTTGTTTGTTTGCTTGTTTTCTGGATCATAAAATCTTTTTTATTTATTTAAAAGGTTTTTTAAATTTTACATACAAACCTCAGTTCCCCTTCCCTCCCCTCCTCCTATTAGCCCCCAGCTTCTCCTCACCCTACCCCTCATCCACTTCTCAGAGAAGATAAGGACTCCCACAGGGAGTCAATATAGTCTGCATATCAAGTTGAGGCAGGACTAAACCCATCCACCATATGAAGACTGAGCAAGGGATCCAAAAAGCCTGTTCATGCATTAGAGATAAATCCTGATCACACTGCCAGAGGCCCCACAATCTGCCCAAGGCACACACTGTCTTCCACATTCAGAGTGCCTAGTTCAGTCCCATGCAGGTTTCAAACTGAGTCCAGAGCCCATGAGCTCCCAGTAGCTCAACTGTCTCTGTGGGTTTCCCCATCATGAACTTGACCCCTTTGCTTATATAATCCCTCCTCACTCTCTTTGACTGGACTGGGACTTTGGGCCAGAATTCTATGCCTTTTTAAAGTTTCTGTCATTTAACTTTTCTTTTTCTCATTTATGCATTGTTTTTAATTCTTAGAAGTGGATGGTACAGTAGCAAATCCAGTGGAATTTTAGGAGACCAAATGCAGATGGAAACTGGTTCCAAATACTATCATTGTAAAGAAAGCTGAAGATTCAAAACATTCATGCTAAAGATTTCCCCTTTTTTTTAATGACATAAGAATGTTTTTACTTAAGGTCCACTGATGAGTGAGTATATCCCCTGCTTATGCTTCTGGGTTTGTGAGACCTCGCTCAGGAGGATATTATCTAAATCCATCCATTTGCCTGCAAATTTTAGGATATCATTTTTTCTTACTGCTGAGTAGTACTCCACTGTGTAGATGTACCACAGTTTGTTAATCTATTCTTCAGTTGAGGGGCATCTAGGTTGTCTTCCGGTTGTTGCTATCACAAATAGTGCTGCTATGAACATAGTTGAGCTAATGCTTTTGGGGTATGAATGTGCATCTTTAGGGTATATGTCCAGTAGTGATATTGCTGGATCCTTGGGGAGATGCATTCCCAGTTTTCTGAGAAACCACCATACTGCATTCCAGAGTGGCTTAACAAGTTTACACTCCCACCAACAATGGAAGAGTGTTCCCCTTGCTCCATGTCCTCTCCATCATAGGCTGTCATCTATGTTTTTAATCTTATGCAAGCCTTTTTGAAAAGCAGTTCAGATACTGATTTAAAACAAGATGAACCTCAAGTCAAGTATAATTCATCTTTGGCAATTCCACAAGACATATGGCTGAAATGCATTGAGAGTGTAGGAGAAGATACTCAACTTTTCTTTCTCTTCCTTGACTTTGGGAACCACCCTCGATCACAAAATATATATGATTATTCTGATCCTTAAATCTTCCTGTCTGAGCACTCTCGTTTTCCAAACAGAATCTACTATGTGTGTGAGGTAAGTGGCTCTGGCCAGAAAACAAATGGTGGGCTGGAGAAATCTCAGTTGTAGAGTTGGAATGATGGCTCATTCAGTAAGACCACTAACTGCACAAACATGAGTATCTGAGTTGAAGTCCAAAAAAAAATACTTAAAAAACTATTTGTGATCACAAATACTTATAATCCTAGGGCTGTGGCAGTTTGAGACAGGATGATAGCAGAGGACTGATGCCTGCAAGGCTAGTTCCAGGATCAATGGGCAGTAGGTGGAGAATGATATAGCACATGTTCCTCCAGTCTCCACCACTATACTCCCTCACACGCATACATACATACATACATAAAACGAATGCAACACAGAGAGACAAATACTGACAAGATGGGGTAGATCGTGTCCACTGAGAACCTGGATATAATATGAGGATCCAGCACATATTTTAAATATAAGTGCTTAGGTGTAAATGACTATCTAATCCCCATCCAGCATCTGGTAACTTTTGAGAAATTCTATAAGAGATAGAGTATATTTTATTTCATGGAGGTAAAAATAAACATTGTCACTGTGTTGAAGGCCTGGATAATTGCTAACACAGCACATAGTATTAGCTGAAATTACTGCTTCTCCTTTGGAGGTTAACCTTATACGGAGGCAGAATCTGCCAATGTAAGATCATGCTTACTGTAAGGAAATATGCATCAACCCCATCTCTTCCCTTGTAAAAAAAACAAAAAAAAACTTTCTGCCTTCCAAAAACCCCATAATTTTAAGCAAGTAATTATACAATAATTTCACATATTTACCAATAATATGTAACAAGAATTATGTTGAAAACACTAGATGTCTTGTTTACTTCTTACAACTCTTGAGGCTGGAATTGTTAGCATCCTCATCCACAGATGAGACAACTACGGTAAAGCGACATTAAGCTGTCCACTCAGCTGATGAGCAAGAACTAATTATAATGAAGTTGAATGTTAAGCTCAAATGAGACATCTGAAGGTGGACATTTCTTCCACTTCTGACAGATTCTAGTTGGGGAAATTCTATTTCCTTTGCTCTGTATTCTGTAGCCTCATCATGCATAAAGCATCAAAAGTTCATGTCACAGTATAATTAACTGAAATAAAGAAAACTATTTTTAAAACATTGTGCTCAGCCAAGCATTGTGGTGTGCACATCTTTAATCCTAGAATTCAGGAGGCAGAAACAGGCAGATCTCTGTGAGTTTGAGGCCACCCTGGTCTACAAAGTGTATTTCAGGACAGCCAGAGCTGCTACATCAATAGAGAAGCCCTGTCTCAGGAAAACAAGTGAACAAAAATAAAACAAACAAAAACCCACTGTGTTCCATTGGCACCTACTATGAATTTAGTTAATGAGATTAGTACTTAGGACCACTGGTAGGACCTCAATATAAAGAGCTACAGAAGAATGGTGTTTTATGGGGACAGTTGGGTAAAGATATGAAAATCATGATAACTTTTCTCCCCAAGGAAGCATATCTAGTTAAGCGATCAATCCAAGGGGTTCTAGACATGGACCTCTGAAAAGAAGAACCTAAATGGTATGAGTTACCAGCTTATGTGGTAGACCCATTTTGTCTCACTGAGAATCCCAAATCATCTGAACTCATAGACCCTGAACGTTGTGACTTTTTGGAGGGATTCTACAGAATCCCATTACAGGAGATAAAAATCATTCTGTATGATACCTACTCTCACTTAGCCTAACCACAATGTACATCGTTCTGCTCCTCATCTCACTCCAGAATCATTTTGTCATGATCACAGGTGATTTACTCTGAGTACCCATACATGTGTACTTTCATTCTACTGAGACCAAGATTAAAAAGGCTTTCTCAGATTTAGCACAGTGGCATAAAAACTGTTTGAAATAGCTGTGGAATCACCCTCACCTACACTTTCCTAAAGAATGTTGAATTAATGTGGGTAGGAGAAAAACCCCATTATTTAAATAAGACTGGGGAAGTCATACTTAGGATCTGTCCCACCAGTAGGATTAGAGCTAGGCTACAATGACCAGCTTTGTAGGATGGAATTATGAACACTTGGAAGAGACCCAAATGGTCATCTTATGTAACCGACAGCATTCAAATAGAATATTTAGAAATATGATCTTCAAGATAATCTTTGAATAAGAAATATTTGTATCATTCAACAATTTGAATTTATATGAAAGTTCATGCATATAGGATTATATATCAATATATAATATATATCAACATATAAATTAAAATATCTAATTTTAGATATTGTGACACATAAAACCATTTATTTTAGACTGTGACACATAAAACCATTTATCTCTCCCCAATTTGTAATTCCTTCATAACTATTGTGTCTTACCTCCTTCTGGAGGGGTTATTTTGATTCCCAAGAAAGTCTGTTGCAAAATCTAATTGCAAAGTGGCAATCACTTAGGCAACAGAATGAATCTCTAATAGCAGTATTTTAGACTTTGGTGAGAGCAAAAGAAATAATAAATATTTAGGGTAAAGAAGTATTCTCTAAGCAAGTCAGAAATCATAGTTCTTTTCATTAATAAGGTTATCCCTCATGTAAAGAGAGGGAAATGGCTTTTTTTTTCCAGCCCATCTGTAAAGATGTGTGTCATTGCTGGTCTGATTTCTTTATAGTGTTTCTCTCCCACTACTTTTCATAGTATTTTGTGGGAATTTAAGTAGAAACAGGGGACATGAGGAGACTAGAGGCTATGAAGATGGGATGCTTTTGTTATAGTATTCTCCTGAGGGGTCCTGGAGCCAGCTTGGGTTTACACTGATTTCCTGCCAGTTTTCTGCTAGGAGCAATGAATATGTTCCAATGATAGTTGGTTCAAAGCCCAGCCACCTCAGAAAATCTGGAAAGGGAGAGGATAGAGACTGGACTGGCTTTTCTTACTTATGTAGTTGGGAAGCATGATGTGTTGGCCCTATAAAGATTTAGGGCTATTTGAGACATGTGCCCCAGTCTTAGATAGAAAAATTAAGCACAAGCAAGGGTAAGTGGCTTGTGCAAAGTTATAGGGTGTTGATGCTGAGACTACCCTAATGACTATCAATAGATATAATTCCAAAATTTTAGTACCTGTTTATTAAAATAGCCCACACTGTAAGGCAGAAAAACTGTTTCCGAGTCTACTATTCTACTGAACAATCTTGTAACATGGGTCTAATCTTTTTCCAGTTGTCTGTGGCTTTGTTTTTGTAATTGTCTCCCCTACAGCACTAAGAACATTAGAAGAGTAAAATGAATGAAGATACTAAGACAGTACAAAAATTGGTGGAAGCTTGACAATAATTTCTTTTTCTTTGATTCCTGTTTACCTCTGTCTTCTGCTCTCTCCTCATATTCTGTTGAGTGGATTAGTGGAACCCAGTCCCGCATTACTCTGAAAACTACAGCAAGGATGACTCCAAAGGTCATGTGTCCAGTGAAAAATCTCCACCTGTAGTTGCCCTGCCATTGATGTCTTAGTGGAAGTCCCAGTTTAAAAATCAATCCACATTCTTTTGAAGCTAAATATTTCCAAAGGTTTGTGTGTGTTTGTGTGTGTGTGTGTGTGTGTGTGTGTCTGTGTGTGAGTAAGTGTCTGTGTATTTGTGTCTGTGTCTGTGTGTGTATTCCAAAGATCTGCCAGCCTCTGCGAGATCCATGGCAAATATTGTTTTGTAGGTCATTGTAAATTTGCCTTACCACAAAATGTTGAGATTTGGAATAATTAGAGCCCGGGGGCAAATGACCCTGTTTTTGTCCTTTCCCTGAAGAATCCTACTTATTTGTCCCAGATGCAAATGTCTGCTTGTATCTACACAAGGGCAGGGCCAGGACTCACAGCCCAGATAGAAAGTAAATTAGTATCAAATAAAATCTGCCTTATAGGGTTCTTCTTCTTAAGGCAAAATTCAAAATCTGTTCTTACAGGGAACAAGGGTTATGAATAAGTAGTTAATATCTAAGGGAAGAAGAGTCAAAGTTAGATCAACTTATACAAAAAAGTAGAAAAACACATTAGTATCCAAATCATTGAAGTTGATGAAAAGCACAGTTTTCTGAGTGTTATTAAACATAGGATTGTACTTAGACAACATAGCTCTCCTGGTCTGTTGGTTTGGGCTTTGGTTTTAAATGATCCTTTGCTTGCTACAGGTTTGAAACTATTTGCACTTCTCTTGATAGTGGGTAAAAAGGAATTTCAGAATCAGAACTTAGTCAATGTCCTAGTGCTTCCAATTACAAGTTATGTGACCTTAAATAAATTAATTTTATGGTACTGCACATCAAACTTGGAGGCAAGTACTTTCCCACCGACATATGCTCTAAACTCAGGTCATTACATCTCTTAATTCTTGATTTTGTCCTTGATAAAACTGGTGTGATCACATATTCAAAATGTTATTGGTGAAAGCCAATAAAATAATGTGGTTAAAAACACCATGTTCATAGTGTACACTTAGGACTCAATAAATGTTAACTATTGATATATTATGATGATGACAGATATTGTTATTAGCTTTTATCATTTTTACTACATCTCCTGAACAATGTCAGTTTAACAGTTGTAATGATGTATAATTTATCCACATAAAGTGAACTCTTACTCATTATACTTTTACTAATAAGATCATCCTGCTCCCTAAACCTCTCCCTAAAGAAACCCTTGGTTCCTCTGATTTTACCTTTCTACTATTCTTTGGCAAGCACTCTCCACATGTCAGTGATTAGGTCAACCTTGGAACATAATCATTACTGTTTGGTGTGCACTATTACTTGTGTGCACGTCTATAAGAGAGTTGGAAACAGAGAGATAGAGAAAAACAGAGATCAAGAGCATACTCATGCAATACAGATTAAAGAAAACCCAGTGGAAAAAAATCCAGAAATCATTCTCTTAAAATAAGTTCACGGGGTAAATTAACTTTTCTTCTATATGGCAACTGTACGCTAGACTCTGTGAAGTAGAAATACATGAAAGAGATTCAGTTTCATAAAACAATTCATGTACACATGTAAAGAGGCTGATAGAAGGTAAAATTTAATTTCAGGATGCCAGATTTTGGGTTTCCTTTTCATCATTACCTGATTTTGTTACTTCAGGACAGTCAGTCACATGATTCATTTCTCTCCAATAAAAAAAAAAAAAACGAAGGAAAGAATCTAACCCACTTGACTCAAAGATGGTTATGGGCATCATCACTGTTAGTAATACATGTTCAGCCTCATTGTATACAGTTTGTTAGATGACAATAGTCTATACACACATGTTCCAGTAATATTCAAGTTCCAGATTGTATGCCTTATACATTATGTACCTTGAGAGGACCAGAGCACTGACTAGAGTTATTGCACAATATTTTGTGGAGAAAAGGTGATGAGAGCTGAGCCTTAGTCAAGTACCTCACCAGGTAGGAAAGCATGAAGGGAGAAGGCTGTCTTGGTGGAGGTATCAGCAATAAGTAACAACCACAAAGACAAGAGGAAACATGATAAGCTCTATAAAATGTATATGTATGACAAACTATATAAAACATAGTGAGGGATAATATTTCCAGGGTAGTTACGATAGACAATAAATGCTTTTTCTGAAGTTCTAAGAGAATACTAAATAGCGGTATTGGGAACTCTCTTTTAGGTAAGTCATTAGCTTATTCCTGTTGGAAGAAATATAAGCTCAATAAAGGCCAGGCCTCATCTTCATTTCTCCAATGCTTATGATACCGCTAGACACAAAGGAAATGCTCAATAAATTCTTTGGAAAAGATAACCAGATGGTCAGCTGTAATTCTTCTGTGGCTGTTTGAATACTACTACCTGCAATTATTAACCTCTGGAGCACGGATTGTGTTTTAACATCCTCTATGTAGTACAGCCCCATCTGCTGTTGGGAATTATGAAATTCTTTGCAGCTATGCAAATACTTGATGTGTATTCTTTTTTCTCCTTTACTCTGTTCCAGAAGATTCCTTACCACCAGTGAACAATAAGGTGACCAGCAAGTCCTGTGAGTACAATGGGACTACTTACCAACATGGAGAACTGTTCATGGCTGAAGGGCTCTTTCAGAACCGGCAACCCAATCAATGTACCCAGTGTAGCTGCTCGGTAAGACCCTGCCTTCATCTTAATGCCCCTGCTGATCACTGTCCAGATAGAAAAGTAGTCACCTGGGTCCTTGTATTTTCAGTGAAGCAGACACTAGAAGGTGTCTGGATGAAGATAAGGTGTATTTAAATCTTAAGCCTCCCCACCTATCTGAACTACCTGATCTTCAGCAAGTTTAAACAATTGTCAAAGAGCTAAAAGTCAATTGTGTCCAAGGCTTTCAGCCATTAGAGTGCTGCAATAGGCAAAGATAAGATGTTTGATTTAATCAGCACCTACTCTTCCTAAATACTTATGCCACCTAACCCTTCACCGGAAGGACTCAGTTACTGAAGTTTTGGCAATGCTATAGGTAGAATACTTAGCATTGTTCTATGGCTACTTGATCCAATTTTAAAAACAAAACAAAAACAAAAACAGGCCATCTATTTGTTCGTTTTCTCTTTGTAGGCACTTCATCCCTGGACCAAATCCCTATTTCTTTCATCTTATTGCTATTAGGTAGTCAATTTCCAATTTCCAATAAAAAGACTATGTTAATGTCCAGTCACAGCAATTCCCTTGACACTATTTGCCATTGAGTACACTTTATAAACCAACTAGCAACTATATCCTTACCTAATTGTGTAGTTCAGAGAATGTTACACAGAACAATAAGATAGGATAAAATCAATATTTAGAAAAAAGCATAAGACGAGCAATCAATGGATTCTCAGACAGAGAACGTCAGGTAGTAGCTTCTTGGATGAAAGAGGCGTCTATTTTCTTAAAGGGTATGGCTCCTGGTAGGTGGCCCATTCTCTAGTTGATGCCTCATTATGTCTGAGAGTATATGCATGGTACAAACAGACTCTGCAGTTTACAAAAAAGGGACAAGACATTGGAAGGGGTTAGAGGTGGGGATGAATCTGGGAGGAGTTAAAGGAAAGAGGGAAGGATGTGATCAAAATACATTGTATGCATGCATGAAATCTTCAAAGAATTAGTAAAATACAGTTTAAGAAGATGAAGCATGAGAGGCTGAGGTGAGAGGATTGTCACAAGTTTGAGAACAAGATGAGCTACAAAGCAAGACCTTGCCTCAAATATTACAACAAAAACAAAACAAATAAGAAAAAGATAAACAAAAAAAAAGAAACTGGAAGAAACTTAGAAACATCTTTACTAGCTGACTGGGGCAATAGACACTGGATTACCAAGGGTAAAGATAGACTTTTTTACAGTTGGGGTTATTAGTAAAAATACAGTATCTCAGTAACCTGGAAGAATTTTATTGTGACATTATTTCTTTAGTGTCCTTTCAAGCCTTATTAGGGTTTGTATGAATTCAAGAACAAAACACAAGGTTTAAGAGATAATATTTAAAAGGTAGAACTCTAGGAAATGGAAATTATTTGAATAACAGATGCAACTCCCAAGTAAAGTGGCTCTTCTCCTTTATCTCACATGGAATTGATTTGTGGAATTAAAATCATCTTGCATAATTTCATCTTCTCCACCAAAGATAGCTTGTCTTTTGAGTTTTGAAAAACAACTCTACTGAGTGTTATAAATAGTGCCTATGGCACAGACTCTCATTTCCATCTACTCCCAACAGCTAGCTAGGTTATAAGGGCCAAGGGACACAGCAAAATTGAGAGGAACAAATTATGGAAGCTGGTGGCATTTTTCTTAGAATATTTTTTATTTCCTTGGGCTCGGATACCTCACTCATTGTGTAGGGAGTTCATTTCTGTCATGAAGAAATAGGAAATGGGAAATGAAATAGTACATGATGGAATGGAAGAAGAACTTAACACTAGCTATAAGAGAGACACACCATCCTTTGAGTCCCAGCTGTATCCCCAGGTACTGAGGTAATTCCTGACAACTGCTTATATCAGCCTGGAACTGACTCTGACTTTCCTTGGCAGGAGGGGAATGTGTACTGTGGTCTGAAGACTTGCCCTAAACTGACCTGTGCATTCCCAGTCTCTGTACCAGATTCTTGCTGCCGAGTATGCAGAGGTAAGTGTTCTATATCCCGAGGATTGTCATCCCTAGTAGCATCATTTAGCAAAGAGCAAAATATCTGTCCCATCTCTGAAGGAAAAAGAATTGGTTGAAGTAATCTTTGTTTATAGAAATGGTCTCCAATTATATACTAAATGTATTCGTCAGCACTTCAAACCTATCTTTTCTTCTTTAGCTTCTATTTTGGTTTTACAGTAGTATCAGGTTCTTTTCAAGGCTCCTGGGCTTACACTTGACCACCTTTTTTTTTCCTTGAGAAGGTCTTTTTTTTTTAATTTAAAAAGTTTTTTTCCATATCTACCACTGCTCCCCCTCCCTTACCTTCTCCCAGTCCCTCCCAGGTTTCTCTCTGCATCCCCTAACCCCATCCCCCCATCCATTCCCCAAGGAGGGCAAGGAGTCCCAAGGTGGATCAGATCAGTCTAGCATATCCAGTTGAGGAAGGTTCAAGTTCCTCATTCTAGTATTAAGGCTGGGTTAGGTGTTCCTCTGTAGGGAATGGGCTCCAAGATGTCAGTTCATGCACAGGAACATAGTCTGATCCTACCGCAAGAGGCTCCACAAACTGCCCATGCCATTTGACAGTTGTCTACCTATGGATGGTTTAGTTCATTTCCATGAAGGCTCCTCAGCTGTCATTTCAGGGTCAATGAGCTCCCAATAGTTCCAGTCAGCCATCTCTGTGGATCTCCTCCTCATGATTCAGCTCCCTTTGGTCATATAGTCTCTCCTCTCTCTCTCTCTCTCTCTCTCTCTCTCTCTCTCTCTCTCTCTCTCTCTCTCTCTCCTCAGCTGGGCCAGGAGCTCGTCCTGACGTTTTTTTTTTAATTTTTGAATAAAGTCTCATTTTTTATCCATGTATCCATTTGTTCAAACTCCCTTCCCCCTCCTCACCCTTTCCAGTCAGTCTCTCTTCTCCCCATCCCCCCATTCCCTCCCCAGCAAGGGCAGGAGGTCCTAAGGTAAACTTGACCACCTTTAACTTGGCCATGCTTGTCTGTTACCAAATTACCAAATCTATCAACAATCTTTTTTAATTCCTCCTATTAGCAATATTAGTATTTTATTCTTCAGCTATACATAATCATTGAATGTATCAAGTATCTCCTGTATGTTAAATAAAACTAAACCATGCCCCAAACTGTGTATATAATATATGGTTACAGGACATTGCTAGACTCTTTAGAATTTTGATGTGAATTACAAAAAGGAACCCCATACTTAGGATAGTCTATTGTCATTTTCCAGAATGTTTCTATATATTTATACTTCCAGCTGTGGCACAATTGAGCAGTATACAACCTACACAGCCATAGCATAGATAAGTTCTTTGCCATTCTAGAACTATTTCACCAGAGGAGACAAAAAAATAAAAAGCAAGCAAATATTTAAATATAGACAATATAAATATTACTAAAGAAATAAAAAAATATGATTTTTTTAAATCAGAAATTTAAACTAGAGTTGTGAGGAAGGCACTGGATTGAGCATCTCAAAATTCAAATCTGAAAGATGAAAAGAATGACCCATGGAAAGTGCCTGGGGAAGAGATTTCCAGACAGGGATGAAAACTAGTTGTAAGGATCTAGGAAAGATGTGCTTGAAGCATTCCAAGAGTCGTAGGAGCAGTCTGGCTGGAATAAGGTGAGTGTGGTTGAGACTGGCAAGAAATGAGATGAGGCTGAAGGGATGCACAGATCCTAGAACATTCAAGGTTGTGGAGGCTGTGGGAAAGTATTTTGGATTTCAGTTTTTCATGCCCTGGGAAACCAGTGGGAATTTGTGAGCAAGAGCATTGTGTCCTTCTGTTGAAAAGGGCTCACTGGCTCTTTCATCTAGTTTATATTAAAGGGAGGCGATAATGTGGGAGGAGAGGCCTGAGAGGTTGTTAGAGTGACCTCTCCAGTATGGGAGGATGGGGCTTGCTCTTGGAATTGCATTGCAGAGAAGTTGTCATAAGTGCAGTCTAAGGGATCATAGTGCTTCAGTTTTAGCCCCAGCCTGGCTGTTTTCAAACTAAATGACCACCCTAAACTTGTCTAACAGTGTCTACAATAAGAAACATTGTTGCAAGATTTAAGTAGGGTAATGCAGAAAAGAATCTAGGACAGTCTAGGAGAGCCCAAGAAATCAAAGACAAAAAGTAGATCTGTATCTACCATATTGGTTTTCAACCATGGATGAATATAGGAATTGTAGTGGTAGACTTACCCTCAGACCAGGAGAAGAAAGTGATTACTATGTGTAGCTAAAGTTAAGAAGCACTGAATTAGAAGAAAATTTTATGTTAATTTTTATGGAAGTCAGGTGGATGAGCCCTATTTATTATTTCCAGGTTACTTTCAAAAGGATGCTCTTAGCTATGCTATACCTCTTTTCAAAAGTCTTTATGTTCACATATCATACTTATCAATATTTCAGACATAATTCTAAGCATTATTCCTAGGTTCCCATGCCTTTGTACCTTTACCCTCTCCTCTAACTCTCAATGATTTCCATCTCATAAGGACCATGTTGGTTCATATCTGGACCACACCTACAGTGACCTTAGAGTAGGGACCAATAGTCAGTATTTGAACTGAACTATCATTCTTTCTGCAGTAAAATGATGGTGCATGGTCCAGCACTTGACACTCCAAATATCACTGAAAATAACCATCACTGATAGTTTGCTTTCGCTTTCAGCACTGTGCAATGAAACTGAACTTACTAAAAGTCTGAAACTATGAAATGGACATAAATATAATCAACTTTAACCATCTAATTGTTCTGCTACCAGTGTATACTCATTCCTTTTAACATCCTACTTACCCAAGTCTTATAATTCAAAATGGATTTAATTACAGCCTAATTAGATTTTTGTTTCAATAAGGACATGCATCTTTCCCTACCTGTTTCTCACTGTGTATGGGGGGGTGCCCAGTGTTGTTATTACATTTGCCAGAATAATAGAAATTGAGATATCATGTCTTCTCCTCTCTTTTGTTCCAGCTAATTTTAATATGGCCAAAAGTACAAAAGTCCATTCTGCACAGAGATGTTCATGGGGTTGCTAATATAACCAGCTGGTCATTCTAATCCAGTCATTAGGGCAAGATTATGTTGTTTGGATACAGGGATATGAGAAAAATTAACTGGAGAACAATTTCTTAGTAAAAAAAAAGAACATTGTGAGATGGAGTATTATTACATTGAAGAACCCATATGCTGCATAAAAAGGCTCTCAAGACAGAAGGACATGGATTTGACATTGTAAGACCACCATCTACACTGTTCTTGAGACAGGCCACTTAACTACCCAGAGCCTGGGATTTCTCAGCTGTAACAATGAAGGATGTGATGGTATCCACCACCCACAGTGGTTGTAAAGATTAACTGCAATGCCGTAGAGTGCTAGGATAAGGCCTCATACAGAGTGATTGCTTAAAAAGTGGCAATTATCCTGAAGTTAAGTAGAACGGAGCCTTCCCGTGTCTGATAGATTTGCCTTTTATTTATTTAATCTCCACAGACAGAGCTTTATTTCTAGTCCTTCTTGTGGGAACAGATCCTGGTACTGACTGTCTTCAATTCTCTTGTCACAATTTAAATTTTCCCTTTTAGTGAGTCCTCAGAAGCAGCAGATGAAAGCTCATTATTACTGATCATGTATTGTCCCCTCATATGCTTGACAATTCATTAAATTCTTCCTGTGGCATCTCTAGCCTAAATGCACCAATTTCTTTCATCTTCCTTTAAAAAGACTAAATCCCCCACTTTTATAAAAATTGTTTTTTCTGTGCCTCCAATTTCTTTACATCTTTCAGTTGTATATAATGTGCTTGAAATGCCTTTGAAGTTCCCATTTCTGAAGCACCTAGTTATTTTTTCTGTTGAAATGATGTTTGTACAAAGGTGTATCTTGTAGAAGCATATTACTCACACAGCAGGGAACCCAGACACTTCTTCCCTATGCTGACCACCCTAACTGCAGGCCAAGTACTGAAGAAAAAAAACAACCTTTTGAGTGCTGAACTTGCAAACCTTCATATAAAGGGCCCCATTGAAACAGCCTGTCTACACTGTCACCAAACACTAATTCTCGCCTTTCTCCCTGGGTCAGACAGCAGTCCTAGACTGAGATTGAATCTCAGTCCTGGCCTCAGTTGTTTAGACATGTCTGTGAGGCTGGGACAGTCAGGAGAGTGTTGGCAGGATGCGTGTCATTGCTGGCACGTCAGCAAACCTCATCTGGACTGAAAGCATAGCGCAAACAGCCACTAGAACTATAAGGGAAACTTTATCAGAAGAAAGCATCTCTTCAGAGATTGTACTACTGCCATATATGGGGCAGAAAGACCTCAAACTAAACCTACACCCAGCTTTACCACCACCACCACCATTTATCATTTCGGCTTCTCCTCTCTGTGTTGCCAAATCAAAAGGGGGAGGCTATATACTTGGACTATAGTCAAGGGAGAAGAATTTGGGGTAAGCTGCTGAATGTGTTCAATGCCAATCACATATTTTATAGATTGTGTGGCTATATCACACTTATATATGCACAAGGCATTACTTAAATGCTTACATGTAAAGTAATTCACTTGATCCTCACTACAGTATTAGAAACTACTTTCATTTCTATTCCATAGCTACGAAGTGGAGACAGATATTCTAAGTGACCTGCCTCAAAGTAAGAACCAGAATCAAAAGTTGAGCCTAGTCACTCTGATTCCAAAGTTCCAAATTAATAATTATCACATTAACTATTAGGATACCTTTTTATATACTTGCATCATCATATGCTAAATGCTTCTCTTTTCCAGAAAAATAAGATGTCTTAATAGCAAGTTCTAAGACCATTTTTGTCCTCCATTTTATCTCTAGCACTGAAACAGCACTGGGCACTTAGTGGTTTCTTAACAAATAACTCACGACAGAATGAAAGTAGATACATCCAATATTCTTTGAGTATGAAGAAACAGAAGAGTGGAATGAGAAGGTTCCCTCTAGTTGTGAATGTGTAGGTTGGGGCCTTACAAAGAAGATGGGCAATCCAAGTTGCTCTTAAGATGATTTGCCTATACCCTGTGCCTTATATGTTCCCTTTTCCCTTTCCATCTTGCATTAGGAGACATTCTTGCCACAACATTGTATTTGTTATTGAAGAAATTTGGGGCTCTGGAGTCAGAATCGTGGGGTTAATTTATCTATCTATCTATCTATCTATCTTTCTATCTTTCTATCTACCTACCTACCTATCTATCTAACTATCTATTTTTGCCTCTTACTCCCATGAATTATCTCACAAATCATTTGACTTAAACCAAAGACGGGTGTCATAAAAGCTAGTAACAGAGGGACGGTTCAGATCTAGAAAATAAGACAGAAATCCCTGAAGTATCTTTCCTCTATCAACCACCATGATTTCCAGGTCATTTTGTCCTCTCTAAGGTGAGGAAAAAGGTGATCCAAAGTAAGGGAGAAAACTGCTGGTGACAGGCCTGGAGTCTCTTGGTCCCTGAATTCCTGAACTGACACTTTTGTCCATCTATTTGTACTGTTGCTTCTGCATTGTACACAGTTCTTAATTCTTTAATCTTGTGTTGTTTGTTTGGGTGAGGGAGTGAACAGGGTCTTTGTTTTTGTTTTGGGGTTTCTTGTTTGTTTGCTTGCTTGCTTTTACAAAAAAAGCTTGAAACAGCAAGTTCCTATATATCCCAAGATTGCCTCACATTTGTGATCCTCCTGCCTCACCCAGTGCTGGGATTATAGGTTTTTGCCATCATACCTAGCTCTTTGAAGAACTTGGCTCATTTTAAGAACTTTAAAACAATCTAGCACTTTCTTTATCTGCAACTCATCATCATTTCTTTAACCTGAACATATAAACAGACCCTAAAGCACAGAATATAGCATTTCCTTTGTGTTATATATCTCTCATCAACATTTTCCAACTCAAGCTTTCAATGGCATCTCCCTTTCTCAATTAGAATACAGTCCATTTTCCAGGAGCACAGCCAAGATTAAAGGTTTTTTTAAAATACTTTTTAATTTAATACTTAACAGTTTGATACATGCATACAATAAATTTTGTTTCTAGTCATCCCTAGTCTCCTCTCTTACCACACTATCTCCACTCCTCCGGAAACCTTTCTTCTCTACAGTTCACCCTCTCCACCCTTTACTGAGGAATTACTGGCAGTTAATGAAACTGCATTTCGAGTAGTCCTGACCCATGTACCTAGCTGATTGACTTTCTTCTTTAACTAACTTTAGGTATTAGTCCAGTTCATACACATCTTGCTCTATCTTGTTTTGATACAACACAATACCTGAGACTAGGTAATTTGTAAAGAAAAGAGGTTTGTCTCTGAGTGCTAGAGACTGGAAGTTTGAGATTGGGCTACCCTAGCTGTTAGGTAAGGGCCACATGCTGCCCCATCATGACATAAAGTGCTATGGAAAACTGGTAGTTTCAAAGCAGAGTACAAAGAAGCTTAGCTACTTTTCTCCACTCTCACAAGAGATCCAGTCTCCAAAGAAAGATGCTAACAACTCTAACACCACACCTTCCAACACCATAACAAACAAGTTCATATATATTTTTTGGTAGGAGCAAACCACATTTAGACTATAGCAATAGAATTTAGCATTTACAATAATCTAATGTTTCCTTGAGTTGTTCATTGTTTTGTGTGTCTTGTCTTCTGAGTTTGGCATTTCTGTAAGTAAAGGACCGTGTCTTTTACCCTGCTACCTCTAGCATAGAATTAGCCATACATCTTTCTGACTGGTTTCATAACATCTATGACATACACAATTGCAAAATGCTCCTTCGTGGTTTCAAATTCAGGTTTGGCTAGGAGACAGGTGAGGTAGTTAAATACACAGCATGTTCGGTCCAAGCTAATTGATCCAATATGCATGTCCACCCAGCATTCATTCATTTAGCATTCATTCATCTCAAATGAATCCACAGACAAAGCCAAAGTCTCTTTTCAGTAAATTGAGATTTTTCTTCTGTTTCAAGGATACCAAAACTGGAAAGACCTGCTTTAAAGTAACTTTCCGGTGTCGAACAATACTGCCATTTTATTTAGGTTTATTTTTAACCAATTATTTATTTTATGTATGTAATTCTCTGGCCTAGTGAACACAGAGGCCAGAGGAAGGCTTCAGATTTCCTGGAACTGGAGTTCTAGACGGTTGTGAGCTACTATGTGGGTGCTGACAATCAAACCTGGATCCCCTGGAAGAGCAAGCAGTGATCTTAACTATTGAGCCATCCCTTCAACCTCTTATCTAAGATCCTTGATTTGTTTTCCTGAAGGCAGAAAAACTGCACTGCAGAAGCCACCTTGGCTAGATCTAGGGATTATTAAGGAAGGGGTGTGTGTGTGTGTGTGTGTGTGTGTGTGTGTGTGTGTGTGTGTGTGTGTGATATCTTATTTTTTCTAAACACTATAAAAATACAGAAAGTTTCTCAGTTTTAGAAATGAAAGAAAAGTCAGGTGTGATGGTGCATGCCTTTAATTGCAGCACTTGAGAGGCAGAAATAAGCAGATCTCTTTGAGTTCAAGTCCAGCCTGGCTACATATTGAGACTCTGTCTCAAAGAACCAAACAAAAGAAATGAAGGAAAATGATGAGGTAGATGATAACAGTATATCCAAATATAGAGCCTCACAAATCAGTCTTGGATTGTTTACAATTTGGCCCACATTTTCGGCAGAAATAATACTATCTCCTCCTGGTTGAGATGGCAAGAAGGACATGTTGGTGATGGGAAGCATGACTTAAAAAGCAAAATCTGAGCTACAAATATACATACAAATGTTCTCAGTGGCAAAGCACTTGCCTGTTGTGTGAGCATCTCTAAGGTCTGTCTTGAGCATTGTTTTTTTTTTAAGCTAATGTCCATGTTGTGTAACTGAAACTTTTTTCCTTTTTTATTTATATATTTATTATTTTACATCATGCACCCCATCAGACTCAGTTATCAGGCCTCTCAGATTCATGCCCACTCTTATGATCTCCCCATTTACAAAACTGCCCATTTGTGCTGCTCATTTACTTACTGGAGCATAATTAAACTTAACTGAAACTTTATGCCTGTTTTTTACTACTAACTTTCCATTTCTCCTTCAAAAATTAATAGGTTATAGAGGTCCATTAAATATTATATATTATATCTATAGTTAGCAATGGTGGCTCACACAGATTTTAAAAGTAATATTCAGTCATAAATACTTATACTAAAGTAAAATAATTTTTAGTTTAGTATGTTCTCATCTATATTTAAAAACATATTAAAATACCAATGCGTAGTATTTTCAAAGCTACATAAAAGTCTGACCACTGTTAGTAGTATCTTTTTAGAAGTGCATCACTTGTGGTCAGGAATATGAAACCATCTTAGAGATTTCCAATGATGCCTGCTTATTTTTCCCAACTAGAACATTTCTCTTTCTATGGGAACTTCCTAGGTTGTTTTGGTTTTCTCTCCATTGTTCTCAGCATTCATCTCCATATGACAGTGAACTGTCTCAGAACCTCCACCCTTTGGACATCACGTTTCTTCCTGGAATGTATTTTATTTCTAGGCTATTGCTTCCTAAAGTGGGTGGGACTCCACTGACTTTCATATAGAATGTAAATTAGTAGTCAAGTGCCCTAATTGGCCATCTGGGATAACCTGTCAGAGTCAATAACATCCCATCTTTTTGTAGAGCTGTAGTTTTTTTTTTATGATTGTGTTATTCTGGTTATAAAAATAAAGAATTCCCAATGTAGCATTTCACAGCAGTTATTATGGGTGCCCAAAGCCACTTTTTTTAAATTTATAAAATAAAGTCATTTTATCCATTTATTCCCTTGCCCCACCTCCCTTCCTCCTCCAACTCCTCCCGATCAGCCTTCAGCCTCCCTCTTCCCAACCCCCCATGCCCTCCCCAGAAAGGGCAAGAAGTCCCAAGGTGGATCAGCTCAGCATCCACTCCAGGCAGGTTCGATTTCCTCATCCTAATATCAGGACTGGGTTAGGTGTTCCTCTGCACGGAATCGGCTCCAAGTTGCCAGTCCATGCACAGAAACACAGTCTGATCCCTGCCCTCGAGGCTCCACATACTGCCCATGTCAGTGGACAGTTGCCTATCCTTGGAGTGCCTAGTTCCTTTTTCTGATGGTTCCTCAGAGGCTGTTCTTGATTGAGTGAGCACCCCCAAGCTCCAGCCAGCCATCACTGTGAGAATTTTCCTCATAATCCCTATCCCCTTACTCATATAGAGTCCCCTCCCCTGCTCTCAGCTGAACTGGGAGCTCGGCCCAGTTCTCATCCATGGTTTTCTCCCTCCACCTCTAAATACTGTTAGATGTAAGTTCTGTAATGACACTTAGGGTGGTTCTTCATTTGATTATAGGGGAAGTCCTGTCTAGGCAACACCTTATTGGTTGGAGACCTAGCCAGGGACGTCCTGTGAGTTCTTGGAGGATTCCCTAGCACCTGGCCTTTTTCCAACCCTACCTTGGCTTTTTGTACTTTTATGGATCTTCTGGCTGTCTGGAGGTTCACCATTGGCTGTGTCTATTGCTCACATAGTCTCCATGAGCCTAGACTCTGTTTTTATAAGAATCTATCTTAATTCTTGATTTCCAATATAAGCAGATGGTAAAGAACCATGAGAAAGAACAGTGAAGCCCAGCAGAGACATCTCATCTGAATATACTATCAATAAGACTTTACAAAGTGCTCTCTCCACAGCAGAGGTCACATGGACAGTGTGTAAAATCACCTAGTTGTTTTACACACACAGCTAGTAGGACTACATTCACTTTGTTTCCTTTTGGCTATTAAAAGCAGATGCATGCCCCCTATTTCCACCAAGGATTCCACTTTTCTTCTGATACACCAAAGCCAAAGATTACTCATAGAAAGAAAGAAAAAAGATCTTAGTTCTTTTCATTTCCAGGATGACTAAGCCATAAACGTTGGTAGACCATGTAGTTTCCCTTCTCTATTTTGACTGCATTTTTAAAAAAACTTTCTGATATGGTAGCACAGGACTCTATCTTGATACTTAGAATTTTAACACTATACTTTATAGCTATGAAAATTAAACTTCTCTTATATTTTTGATTGTGAGCCTAGTCTTCAATGGCTGATCCAGCCTGAAAATTGAACTTCTCAATAAAGTGGATAGCTACTCTCTTAAGTTTTGTTTTTGCTAAATGAGAAGAGATCTTTTAAATAATATATAAAAACTTAATTCCTAGAAACTTGAAAATAAAAATAGAGATCTGACATAAATATTAAAGACTCTTGGCAAACATAGAAAATATGAACTCTTTTCTCATTCATATATATAAGCATATATATATAAAGAGTGAGAGAGAGAGAGAGAGAGAGAGAGAGAGAGAGAGAGAGAGAGAGTACTATATATATGGCTATGTCTTGTGTGTCTCTGGGTGTATATGTTCATGTCCAAAACCTTGACATCTGATGATCAAGAAACAAAATGTTCCTCATTCTATGTGAGGGCATAAATTATGTCCTTCCTTGGTTCTGTGTGCTTATTTAATCTAAGCGCTTTCTTCTGTTGAATACCTACATGCTTGTAGGAGTTTCTGGGGCTTAGTTTTTCCCATTATGTGTCATCTGCCTTTCAGAAAGAGGAAAAATTAATGGAGAGAAAGGAAAAGGGGGGAAAGGCAATCGAAAATGCTTACATGATGATTTCCATGTGCTAGGTACTGTTCCAAGCATTTTCTATGTACACTAACCGGTTTAGTCTTCAAAAGCCTATAAGGTAGGCATGATTGCATCTGTTTTAATAATAAAGAAAGTGGCACACAATGAGATTGATGGATTTGTCCACAAGTCGCACATGCAGAAAGAGGAAAAGCTAGGATTTGCAACCAGACTCTGAAGCTCCACTCTGCTCTATTGGCCATTTAATCTATGCTGCCTTTCAACTTGGGGAAATGAAGCAACTTTGAGAACTCTGTTACCTTTGAAGCTACTAGAGAATACAGTCTCTGTAATGAATCTCTTTCTAGGGACTAGTATGGGACTCTGGGAAGCCATGGTCCCATGTTTAATGATGAGTTTGGATCTATTTAGCCACATCACCATTGAAAGACTATAGTGCTGGCATGAGCACCAGGCACTTACTGGTTACTTTACCCTGTGCCGTCTAAAACTCAGCCTCAAATGCTCACATTGCCGTTTTATAAAAATATTGTTCATTTTTCTGCACGTGGCAGGTGGAGATCTCACGATGGCTTTCTTTCTCTGTGCTTCATTTTCCATTTTCTCTCCAAAGCTCTTTAACTGGTTGCCATGGTTCTGCTGGTTTCAACTCTATTTCTCTGAAAATATGGAAATACCAACCCCCACCCAGATGTTTCATGTCTTTTTAAAATGATGATTAAAGGGACTATAGACTTTGCCCCCTTCCAGACACTTCAGAAATCAAGAGATAAAGTCATAATAATTGTGCCTCACAGATACAAGGAGAGAAACAATAAAAGTAGGTTAGCCTAGATAAATTGGGCCTTATGGCTGCTGTATTTCTGATGCTCTATGTGGTTCAGAAGTGATTCCACACTGGCATACTTTTCTGATGGGGACCTATATTCATGGGTATATCAGAATCTCATTGTACATATAGTCTTTTTGAGAGAGGACAATTTGCTTCTTTGACCTACCCAAGCAAACCAGAAATTAATGGAAGTTGTAGAAGTTATAAACAGTCTGAATTTCAGCCTAGCTTTTGACCATTTTTCAAATACTTGTTCTCCATTTCTCCTCTTAGAAAGCCAAACCATTCCAGTCCCATAGGGTACAACTCAGAGTATAATTGAGATTTGAATGAACAACACATGTGGCTTTTAAGGTTAAATGAATATTGTTTGACATACAGTACACTAGAGTTGTTTTTCATTTTGGTCTGAAATACTGGTTAAAATTACATCTTGTTGCTTCTCAGAATGAACTAGAATCTATCTGTCTCCATTAGAATCACTGCTGTTTTTTCAAAATCCTCATTGAAAGAAAAAAGTTCCGTATCACTTAAGACAGATTGTCCAGTAAGTAGGGAAAATGAAACAGTTTTTTAAGGTATTGGTGCCTATTTTCCACATAATACAATAGCTAAGATGATAAATGGAATGCAGTATCTATATTTAGCTATTCAGATAGATCCGAGTCTAGATAGCTACTTTTAGACATACAAATTATGAGCATCTAAAATGATCATTTCAGTATGTCAATGATGACTTTAATTAAAGAGGTCAACTGAAGTGTTAAAACCTTTAGCAGCTATTTACTAAAATGTTCAAACTTGGGTAATGTCATTTTAATGACTTGAGCTCTCAAAGGTGACAGAAATACTAGCAGTCTCTAGTATATGTAATATATATTATTTATACATCATATGATATTATATATTATGTTAATAATATATAGAATGCACACAGTAGAGTTTCTCTCTGTATATCTATATATATATATACACACATACATACACAAATATATATATACACTCAGAAATACCATCTCTAGTAATTTTTTAAGTTGGTGAAATACTTCATTTTATGCATATGTATCTGTCTGCATGTTTTGCAAATACAGGGCTATGGAACATTCATCTGACTTTGTGTTACAAGATATTAATCAGCTGCCATACTTGACACTGTCTTCATTTTTGTTGTCATCTTAAGTTTCTGCCTATTTGTGATTGCATGCTTCTGTAATGCATCTTCAATTTGACTGGACTCTAAGTATTTAAAGGCTCTTTAATGAGAAACCCTTTCAAAACTTCAGTACCTGCATATAATAAACTGAACATCTAGGCTAAGAGGCCACTTTTTTGCTAATATCAATCAGAAAATATTTACAAACAAATGTGCTCAAGAGGTCTGCTCTGTGATTCTTCTTTTGTAATTTTGTTTCTCTCTTCAGCTACTCAGATCTGGCTTGGAGCCATATCATGTAGTTTTATTACATGTCATTGTACCATTTGCTAGTAAATCCCTTTCTAGTTTCTAATCGTCTTTCTGGTCTACTTTGATTTGGCTCAGACCCACCACTGCCAACTAAAACAGGGCATGCAAATCTCAGCTTATCCCTACTCAGTCACTGTCAAGGATCCTGAACACCTCTCTAGATTCTCAATCTGACAATCACTTTATACTGTTTTCTTCTCTGCTTTTTTCCCCTATGGTCACATACACCATCAGTCTTAATACTTTCTTTTGCTCAGTAGTCATGCACCTCAGCTTTCCTTCCCAAGGAGTGTGCAGGAATGCATGGCCTATCACCTGTTACCATAGCTGCCTCCTGGTTGGTCTCTGAGGTTTTAATGATCCCCAGATAGATGATTCTCTGATGTCAGAAGATGCTTTCTAGGGTATCATTTGTACTATAGGACCCTCTAACTAAAAAGTAATAACACGATGAAATGTGAATTTTTCAACCTGTTTTTGATGCTCCTAAATGATTTATAACCCCCCCTTTAACCTCAACAGCATCCTATTTTCACTCTCCTTCTCTAACCCGAGCCAATCTCTCCAATCAGTTATCAGCCTCATATTTTTCCAGTCTAAAATTTCTATTCACACAATACCTGATTTCCTCCTCCTTCTGTGTGGTTTGCTATGTCCAAAATGCTATTTCTTTGCAAATGTCATTCATTTCAGCTGAGGTACTCTGTCCACACAAGCAATGTCTCTGCAACAACTTCTGCACCTACATCTAAAAAATGGGCCATGGTTCATTTAAAATGTTTTTTCCATGATTCCATCTGACTTGGTCATCTTCCCAACTCAGTATGGCCTAAGCATATATATTCCATTTGCTTTTTTCCAGTTGATGACCTTGATATGTTTTTAAACTCCATCTTAAACTGATGTCCAGTCACTTCCAAATTCAATGTGAACAACTTGAGGGCAAGGGCCCAGCAAGATTTGTCTCACCTGCCATAGTATCAATTTTTCCACTTATGCAGCATTCAAAGCTTGTAATTTGACTCTTTAGCACTATTTCCTGCCATGGCCAACTCTCACTGTAGCCAAGAGTTTCTACATAGGTCTTTATATTGTCTTTTCCTATCATCTGGAAGAAAATTATTCTTTCAGCCGCATACTTATTTTGGAATTTTTACTGAAGTTTACTGCAGTTACATATGAAGCCACTGATATGTACCCAGCAATATAGCAGCTGTTCCAGCCCACCTATTTTCAAATTTTTAAATGCATCCTCCTCCATTGAAGAGCTCATGTAAACCTAAATTATTGGTCCTTAACCCCATAGGTTTTGATTTAGTAGTTCTGGGGTAGGATTCAAACTTTTCAGTGTGTACCAAATTTCCAGATGATGACAAGGACCACACTTTGGAATGCAGTGACCAAGAACATACAAAGATATTGTAAGGTATATCTTCTCACTTTAAGAACTTTACAATTTGTCCACAAATGACCAAGAAACATTTCTCAGTGGAAAATATTTATAGTGCTTAGTTACTTATTCATGCAGCAAATGCTGAATGAATGCTTTGTGCCAATTGCTATTGTCAGTGGAACTATTACATCAATGACCAGGATAGACAAAAATCTTGATTTTCATGGTGGAATTATAATAGGACAAAACAGAAAATAAGCAAGATATTAAAAATGTACAGGCACCCAGGAGAAAATAAATACCAGGGTTGTTAGAGGTTTCCAAGTTCCACATTTGATGGCTATGCAGTTACAAATAACAAAGAGTAAACTATGCTTTTATAGGATGAACATGATTACTCAGGAATCTGGGGCCTATGCTTTGGGTGTTAATTTAAGTGAATATTGTTTAACTATGAACAGCTACTTCTACTCTCTGAGCTTTGGTTTCTCCATCTGAGCCATGTAGCACCTGGACAAAATTATGTCTAGAGTTCTTTACATTTCAAATAGTATAGGATACTAAGTCCTTCAGGCAATCAGAATTAAGTAAATTCTGTATTCAGAATTCAGATTGAATAATTAAGTAATTCAGAATTAAGTAAATTAAGATAGAAGGCTATTAAGCTAACTTTCAAACTTCAAGTCCTGAAGACTTACATAAATTTTCCCAATAGTGCTATCATGTACCTGAACCAATTAAAATGTTACTATTTGGTTCCAAGGTTTTGAAAGCTTGAGAAATGAATTAAAATAGAAAATTCTATTTTTCCATTTTTTTCTTAGCCTTTTTGATAGCTAGTTGGTGTTTAACATAATATATATATATATATAATACACACACTTACGTATAGGCTTGTATGATCACAAGTAACCAGTATTTCTTGAAAATTACCCAAATTATTTCCATTTTTAATCAACTGATGAATACCCATATCATTTGTATTCTTATGTCTTCCAAACCCTTACCATAAAAACCTTTCTCTTAAAAGCAGTTGCTCTGAGCTGGGTGTGTTGATATATATCTGTAATGCCAACTTAAGACAGAAGGAAGGACCATGAGCTCCAGAACAACCTAGGCTACATAGTAGGTTTCAGTTTAGCCCCAACTACATAGCAAGATCCTGTCAACAAAACAACAGCTATTCTGGAAGACTTCAGTAATAGGGGATGTACTGTCCAAACAATGGATCATATAGACATAGAGAAGTGGTTCTCAACATTCCTAATGCTGTGACTCTTTAAAACAGTTCCTCATGTTGTGGTGACCCTCAACTATAAACTTTTTCTTGTTGCTACTTCATACTTGTAATTTTGCTTTGGTTATGAATCATGGTGTAAATATCAGTGTTTTTGATGGTCTTAGGCAACTCTTGTGAAAGGGTCACTCAACCCCCAAATGGATCACTCCCCACAGATTGAGAACTATTAACATAGAGAAAGGTGTGTCAGATGAAAATTAAAGATAATACAACGCTGTTGTATTACTATAGCTCTATAATATAGCTTGAAATGTGGCATGATAATCCTCTTAAGACTATGCTTTTTATTTGAGATTGCTTTGGCTTCTCTATGAATTTTAGAATTTTTCCTTATGTATATACCGATGTATAGATGTGTATGTGTACATGTGTAACAATAATAACTAAGGAAGAGTTCATAAATTTGAGAGTGGATGAGGAAGGATATGAGAGAAATTGGAGAGGAAGGGAGGAATGGAACCAACCATTTTAAATGGAGCACTCACATAGCAATTTCTAAACCAATAATGGAAAAATAAAAAAGAATAGTGGATATTTCTTGCATAAATACTCTAATCATACCAAGGTTAATTTGTACTTTTAAATCATTAAATTGATTCTCATAGCTTCTCAGAGACATAATTGTGGACTTAAATCTTGACCAATGAAAATGTCAAAATTTATTGTTTAAGGGTTGTATAAACACACATTAAATATGATCTGCAAAATACTTAGCTGTCACTAGAATAAAATAAACAAAAGTGATGATCATGGATATATTAAAGTGAAAAACAACTATTTTTCCTTTTATATTCTAAATTCTGGATAATGTTAACAGTTGATCTGTTTAGAAAATGATAACTTTCTTCTGAGTTGTTTTGATTCATGGGACCTACCCAGAGTAATCGTTCAGTACCGTTTCTTGAAGGGTAGCCACAAGACCTAAAATGCCTTGAGAACTTTAAAAACATGGTTCCAAAAATGTGGCTGGGTCAAAAGGGTGATAGTTTTCCCTTCTATGTATGTTTGATTCTTTCGTTATTTCTTTTTAATAAACAGGGGATGGAGAATTGTCGTGGGAACATTCTGATGGTGATATCTTCCGGCAACCTGCCAACAGAGAAGCAGTAAGTGTGAAGAGTTCCAATATTTCCACACTCTACAGCAGCAAGCCAAGATCACCCCCACCCCCAGCCCCTGTGGAAAAAAAATCTCCTCACATCCAAAAGAGGGCCTATTTCTAACAGCACTTTCTTCTTCCTCAGAAAAAAATCAAATGATGCCATCACCAATGTCTAAACATATATCATCTGTAATTAGGGCAGGAATATGGACAAGAAGAAATCATACATACTCTTTTGTCAAGATCAGAAGTTTGTACTCTCTCTAGATAACCTGACAAATCTGTACATTTCTCTAAGGAAGAGAATCATCACCCCTATTCTCAAAAGTGAATGCTTTCCTTAGGATTTTGACATAACTCACTTCATCCTTTTGGTCGGATTCCTTATAAACCTGAGAGCTCTTGGTTATGCAATTGAAAGAAAAAAAGATTTTGGGCCAGATTCTCCTCACTTTACCCTTATTTCTGTTGTTATAATAAACCTCAGAATAAGCCTGACGAGTAGGACTTTAGATAGATAGATAGACAGATGGACAAACAGACAGACAGTGAGATAGATAGATAGATGATAGAGATGTAGTGATAGTATACATTTAATTAGTTAACAAAATAGTACATCTCTAAGGATAAATGCCTAAGAAGAGTTATTCTTCAAACATCTAATAATTTAAAAAGGAAATGTTAGAGCTCAAGGAATGAATCACATTAAGGAACTTATAAAAGTGTTTCCAAGTACAAGGATGTTTCTCATTGCATAGAAACAGGTGTTCAATGCACCTACTGAATAACAACTATTTTTAAAATGCCATTTTGGATTTGTTTTATGCATTTAACAAATTAACATGAATATTTATCAATATAGGCTTGGTTCTATATTGTGACATTATTAATGAGAATATAATACAGGTTGACAGGATGCCTCAGTGGGCACTTGGCTACAGAACTTGAGTTCTATCTCCAGGACCCACATGGTGAAAGGAGAGAACCAATCCAAATTTTCCTCTGGCCTCCACACACAGCCATACTATTGTACATGTATTATTACTCACACATACACACACACACACACACACACACACACACACACAAAGTTAATGTAATTTTTACAAGTGAAACTGTGTTTAGATGTAGCAAAACAGAAAGAAAAACTCAAAAACATAATAAAATGTAAAATGTGTGGGTGCTTTTATCAATGTATAAATGATAACAATCTGAAAGGTCTTATATAAACATAAGAACTATAATAATAGAGGGATAGAAGGAGACATAAAGAAAAGCAGACTTTGACTTCTCAACTTAATCTTCTGGGCTACTTCACGTTTTCCCATGGTATGAATTCGTTTAATAAGAAAATTATGTGATTTTGTCAAACCTTAGAAACTGGAAATAAGTCAGGAGACTAGGTAATTATAGAGCAGGCTATTTTCACAAATAGAGAAGGCCTGATGACAGAGTTCACAAACGTTGCTATTGAATGACAGATGCAAAACATCACCATGTCACTTAGGCTAGGATTCACTGTCATCGCGGTGGCTAGTTCTGACTTGCCCAACCCATCTTGCCAGCACCCAGAAGTTTCAGCAGTGGTAGTACATAGTTTCAGTTTGCTTTACTACTTAGCAGTGTTGCTTTCTGAACACTGTTACTTCAAAATTAGTGTAGAACTGTGGACAAGGTGGAAAGCAACACTTCATGCATCACACAAAAGCAACATGTATTCCTCAAGAGAGATTGAATTCTTGCAATCAGAGAAAGATTTTGCACTCTGTCTGATTTGGAGCGAGATTCCATACAGAACCTAACAAGACATGGTAGCAGTCTCAGTTCTTCGTGTTGCGAATTTTCCTCTTTCTCTCAATCGGGTCTTTTTTGTTTTGGTAAAAATTTGAGAGCAACCACATTAGTGATGCCAGCTAGATGTCATTCAAAACTTCATCCCCAGTTGCCTTATAATGCTCAGCTTCCACAGTAAGCACTGCAGGCACTTCAGTTGCTTGCTGGTAAATGTTATTCATTTGCTTTCCTTCTTTTCTTCCTTCTATGTTCCTTGGAAGCCTTGCCTTTTAGCCTCTTTATTCCTCCTAAACTTCCATAATAGATGACTTAATCTTGGATTGTAGCAAGAAGAGCAAACATTTGGAACTGGTAGACCGCAATGGCCAGATGGTTTCACTTTATTATAAGTAAATATTTCCTTTTGTTCTAAGGTGGATTCATATTGTGTAATAAGGTTCGAATAATCATAGCATCTATAGTAATGGGAAGGTATGTACCTAGCACAAAGAAGGCACCCAATAAATAATCATTTTGATTGAAGGGGTATATAAGGTGTAATGAAATAAAAATGAGGATGGACTCTGAATTTTGCCCCTCACCCATTTAAATATCATTAAATTTAACAGTAGGATAGTGAAAAAGTTTGTTATACACCTTTAGTGGGGCTACTAATGCTGTGATGAAACACTGTGACCAAAGAAACTTGGGAAGGAAAGCATTTATTTGGTTTATACTTCAACATCATTGCTCATCATTAAAGGACGTCAGGGCAGGAATTCAAACAGAGCAGGGACCCGGAGGCTGGAGCTGATGCAGAGACCATTGAGGAGTGCTGCTTACTGGTTTGCTTCCCATGAATTTCTCAACCTGCTTTCTATTATTATTATTATTATTATTATTATTATTATTATGAACAAAGAAGTCACACTTTCTATCCTTCTATATCCTTATTCAAGGTCCCTTCCCCCTCCCACCACATCAGGTCATTCTCTCTTCTCCACAACTCCCCACCCGCACCCCAACCCCGGGCAGGCTGTCCCAAGGTCCCACTGTCCCAATATTGTTTAGTTCAGCCTCCACTCCTGGCAGATCCAGTTTTCTCCCCCCAACCTCAAGACTGAATCAGGTGTTCCTCTAGGGGGAGTGGGATCCAAGGAGTCAGTCCAAGGTGTTTCTGATCCCAAGCTGTTCAGTGGTTGTGGTTTGCAGCTTGGGCATGCTTTGCTTTTTTCTTGTTTGTTTGTTTGTTTGTTTAGAGTCCACTAATGAATGAGGACCACCAGCCCAGGGATTGCACCACCCACAATGGGCTGGGCCTTCCACTATCAATCATTAATGAAGAAAATGCCCTACAGCCTTGTCCACAGCACAATCTTACTGATTCATTTTCATAATTGAGACTCCCTCATTTCAGATGATGCTAGTTTGTGAAAAGTTGACATAAAACTAGCCAGAACAATATAGAAATAACATGAAACAGATAAAAATCTACTTGTCAGTCACATTGTTGGAAAACAATGTCAGAATGTCTATACTAGCTGTATAAAATTTTAATGAAAGGTATATACTTGGGGGCTCGTTAACTTCAGTGTAAAATATTCTTAATTTTCAATTTTTATAATAAAACCAGTTAAAAAAATGTTTGGTAAGGAGATTGGCCTAAAAGTTCTTCTAGCTAGGGACTGTAGGCTAGTAGTGACTAAGATAAAATGCTGTTGTGAATGTGTGGATTGTAATACATTCTGAAGATACCTTTCAAACCAAATTTTTTCTAGCTTTAGATAACTATAGTTTACTTACAATTAAAGGAAATAAAACAGAGATATCGTATATGTCATTTGCCCAGTTTCCTCCAATGGTAATGTCCCAGAAATCCACAGTAAAACATTAGAACTAAAACATGACCTTTAAAGATCTTTTCAAGACCTTATTTTTTTTCATTCCTACTGATAAAATCATTATCCCTTTTAAACGATTTTATTTATATTTTTAATTGTGTGTATATACATATGTGGGAAAGTGTGTGCATTTAAGTGCAGTACTCATAGAGGCCAGAAGATTACATAGAGGCCTGGGATTACAGATGATTGTGAGCCACCAGACATAGGCACTCGGAACCAAAATCAGATGCTCTGCAAGAGCAAAATATGTTGTTAGTGGCTGAGCATTCCACCTCGCTATCTTTTCTTTAATGTAACCAAAATCAGATGCTCTGCAAGAGCAAAATATGTTGTTAGTGGCTGAGCATTCCACCTCACTATCTTTTCTTTAATAAGTCACTAATATGCAAAAATTTATCAGTGACACGTAGTATATTAATGGTGTATACCCTGAGTAATGCTAAAATCATGTTAAACATCTTTATCTCCTCATTTATAATGTGTCTGTGGTAAAAGCTTTTCGTATTCTTTCTTCTAGATGTGTACAATATGTACTTCATTCTTGTACTACGTAATCAGTAGCATGCCTGGTCTTCTTGCTGCAGTTTCAGTAAGACATAATGCTCCCTTCTGTCCCACCCCTTTCTCCTCACTGCTTTTGACCAGAAACAGTTCTACATTTGATCAACTATTTAGATTCTTCCAAGAGTGAGACCATGCAAACATCTCATCTTTTAAATATGAGAGCAGGAAAAGAAGACGTTTCTGGGTAGCTTCTGCAATAGAAGTGCTTTTTGCCAAAGGAAAAAAAATTATTTTAGACCCACCTTGAAAGTAGAACAAAGTTTTCAGACCACCAAGTTAGTAAGTCAGACCTATCAAAATACGGAGCAAAAATCAATTTCCAGCAAACTTATATTTTTGCCTCTCTTCTCCATTCAGGCAGCCCTTTTACAACTGATTTTTAAGATAAGCTCCAAGTTGACCTACAATTCTAAAATCTTAAAGCCTTATCTTTTTTTCACTTCACCACTAAATTTTTATTTAATTTTTTTATTTACAAAAGTTCCTTTTTCCATGTACCCTCCTGCTCACCCATCCTTCCCTATTCCCAATCCCTCCCAATCTGCCTTCAGCATACCTCCCACCCCATCCTCTCCCCCAAAAGGGCAAGAAGTTCCAAGGTGGGTCAGCTCAGCATGGCACATCCACTCCAATCAGGGCCCATTTTCTCATCCCAGTATCAAGACTGGGTTAGGCACTCCTCTGCAGGAAATGGGATCTAAGGTGCCATCCTATTTACAGGAACACAGTCTGATTTCACCTCTCGAGGCTCTACGTACTGCCCATGCTAATTGACAGTTGCCTACCCTTGGAGGGCCTAGCTCTTTGTCCTATGGTTCTCCAGGACGGTTCTTGATTCAGTGGGCTTCCCAGAGCTTCAGGCAGCCATTTCTGTGGGACTCCTCATACTCCCTATCTCCTTGCTCATATAGACTCTTATCCCCCACTTGCCAGCTGGAAGGGGAGCTTGGCCCAGTGCTCATCCATGGATCTCTGCCTCCACCTCCATTCATTGTTGGGTGTAGGTTCTGTGATGACAATTAGGGTCGTTATTAATAGGGGATGTTCTATTTAGGAACCCCTTCCATTATTGGTTGGGGACCTATTCAGTGACATCCTGTGGGGGGTTCCCTAGCACCTGGTCTCTTTCCAACCCCACATTGGCTTCCTTTATCGAGATCTCCATCTCTTTTTTTCTCCCCTTTTGTTGCTCCTCTCACACAACCTTCTCATTCTCTAATGATTTGTTCCCACCTCTTCTTGGTTGCTACCTCTTATGGTCCCAATTTGCTAAGGTGATTTTCCCTATTTTCTCTTCCTAGGGGAAGCTTTGAATCTCTCTCTTAAGTTCCTTCTGATCCTAAGCAGTTCAGGGTTGTGGTTTGCAGTTTGAGTATTCTTTTCTTTTTGTCTAAAATCCACTAATGAGTGAGTACATACCCCGCTTATCTTTCTGAGATTCTGATACCTCACTCAGGAAGATATTCTCCAAATCCATCCATTTGCCTGCAAATTTTAGGATATCATTTTTTCTTACTGCTGAGTAGTACTCCATTGTGTAGATGTACCACAGTTTGTTAATCCATTCTTCAGTTGAGGGGCATCTAGGTTGTGTTGCCAGGTTCTTCCTATTATGAATAATGCTACTATGAAAATAGTTGAGCTAATGCTTTTGGGGTGTGATGTGCATCTTTAAGGTATATGCCCAAAAGTGGTATTGCTGGGTCCTTGAGGAGATTGATTCCCAGTTTTATGAGGAATCTCCATACTGGATTCCAGAGTGGCTGAACAACGTTACACTCCCAACAACAATGGAGGAGTGTTCTCCTTGCTTCGCATCCTCTCCAGCCTATATTATCATTTTTTTTTATCTTAGCCAGTCTGACAGGTGTAAAGTGGTATCTCAAGGTTGTTTTGATTTGCATTTCTCTGATGGCTAAAGATGTTGAGCAATTTCTTAAGTGCCTTTCGGCCATTTGTAATTCTTCTGTTGACAATTCCCTTTTTAGCTTTGAGCCTCACTTTTTAATTGGGTTAAGTTTTGGGATTCTAGTTTCTTGAGTTCTCTATATAATTTAGAGATCAGTCCTCTGTCAGATGTAGGTTTGGTAAAGATCTTTTCCCATCCTGTAGGGTGTCATTTTTGTTTTATTGACTGTGTCCTTTGCCTTACAGAAACTTCACAGTTTCAGGAAGTCCTACTTATTGATTGTTGTTCTTAGTGTCTGTGTTACTGGTGTTATATTTAGGAAGTGGTCACCCATACCAATGTGTTAGAGGGCATTTACCATTTTCTTTTCTACCAAGTTCAGTGTGGCTGGGTTTGTGTTGAGGTCTTTGATCCACTTGGATTTGAGTTTTGTGTAGGGTGATAAGTTTGGATGTATTCGCATTCTTCTACATACTACCATGTAGTTATGCCAACACCATTTGTTAAAAATACTATCCTTTTTCAGTGAATATTTTTGGCCTCTTTGTCAAAAATCAGGTGTCCATAGGTGTGTGGGTTAAGGTCTGGGTCTTCAGTTAGATTCCATTGATCCACAAGTCTGTTTTTTATGCCAGTACCAGGATTGGCTATACCAGCTTTTTTCTTGGGACAAATCTTTTCCCAACCCTTTACTCTGAGCCTGTGTCTGTCTTTGAAGTTGAGGTATGTTTCTTGTATGCAGCAGAAGGATGGCTAATGTTTTTGCATCCATCGTGTTAGGAGCATATGAAAGGGTTTGGGAGGAG
Source organism: Sigmodon hispidus (assembly GCA_004025045.1). Taxonomy (NCBI): domain Eukaryota; kingdom Metazoa; phylum Chordata; class Mammalia; order Rodentia; family Cricetidae; genus Sigmodon; species Sigmodon hispidus. The sequence continues at coordinate 27,316 of PVIH01011657.1, read as the reverse complement.
GAGAGGGGAGAAAAGCTGAAATTATAATATAATCTCAAAGGTACAAAAAAATAAAACTCATTTACACACCCATTAACTCCCAACCTCTTGCCCCACAGAAAACCCTTTATATCTGTAATTCCCTATCTGTATAGTACATAAAGTTCCTGAAGCCCAGTCCTCACCTCAGCTCAGTTGCAACAGAATCTCTGGAAGTGACAACCTGGTTTTGGCATTTTTAACAGCTCCTTGGATAACTCTCATGTGCAATCATGATAGAGTTCTGTGTGTATATGTTGTTGTAAACACAATAGCTAAGAGACCTTCTGCTTGGAATAGCTTTTAGCCAAAAGTTTGCTGACCATTCTTTTTCCTTTTATTTATCCTTCTTTTCTTCTTTTTCCCATTTCTGCTCTAAATATTACCACTCACCTTCCATCCTCAAAACCTCAACCTTGTTATTCTGGATAAATCCCCTCTCCTCTCTGTTCTCAGGTTCTCTACCTGCAAAACAAAAGACTAGCATGGTATATTTGTCACTTCTCTTTATGGTGTGACAAATAGCTGACAGAAGCTATTAGGAAGAAAGATTATTTGGCACATAGTTTCAGGAGATATCAGTGCAGCATCGCAGAGGAGGTGTGACAACAGGAGCAGATCAGTTTGCAGTATCAGGACCAATCATTGGGGCTCCTTCATATGATGTGACTGGATCAAGATGGAGATAACCAGCCTAGAACAGGGAGAGATGTGTAAGTTTCAAAGGTCCATATCCAGTGGCCCACATCAGCCAAGTAGATTTCACATCTCAAAGGTTCCATAACCCATAGCACCAGACAAGGGCCAAGTGTTCAAACAAATAAGACTGCAGAGACATTTCAGACTTTAGATGAATGTGTGGGTCTGAGCAGTCTATGAAAGGTTCTCTGCTCAAAATCTCTGATGCTTCTGACTTTGTTCTTTGAAACCATTGCCCATACAACTCCTCAGTGCTAAAGAACAGTTTTGCATTTTGTGCTCACCATTATGAATCAAACAACATAATGTACTTGCAACTTTTCCAAGGTCTCTGATGCTCTTCAATTGTATTGCTATTGAACACCTTTCTTTCAGCAGCAGTGGGACACACACCAGGCAAATTTTCTTCTCCATGTTACTTTAGCAAAATATTGTCAAACAACAGGAAGGAAAGAACAGCCTGTAATGGTCTTTGTGGAACCGATCATGGCAGAAAGAGACAAATAAACCATTGAAGGAATGAGAAATATTTGCCCTGAGAATCCCATCCAAACATGATAACCAATTGGAGCAAATTCTTGTTTGTGTGAATTGCAATGGCCATGTGCCAGAGATACATAGAATAACATTTTATGTCAGGAGTCAAAAAGAGTCTTTTTATTCCAATTTCTGTTCACTTTTTCTTTCTCCCAAAAAGTAATTTTTTTTTCAAAAGATGTGCTAAGGATACCTAGCAATATAAATTTGTCTTATAGTAAGTTGGGTCAAGGACACCCTAACTATCTAAGTTTATCTGTTATTTAAATCAGTGAATTTAAGATCTTTCTTTTTAACTGCCTATGAAATCTTTTCATGGAATTTCTTTTCTTTACCCATAACAAATGCCCCTTAAATGGTGCATGTTAGTGATTCAATTCTTTTTTATTTTTAATATTTTTTATTTATTTGGTGATTTTCATCATGCACCCTACCAAACTCAGTTATCAGTCCTCACAGTTTCATACCCACTTTTATGATCTCCCCATTTACAAAAAGCCCATTCATGCTGCTCATTTACTTACTGAAGCATTCTTATTCAATCAGTCCCTTTCTACCTTCACTGTGCCTTAGCTCCAGGGAATGAGAAGGAGAATAGTTGAGCTTATCATTGCCTTAAACTCTTGATGAAAGAATAATGGTTGCAAATGGTACTGGCACAACTGGATTCCACATGCATAAGAATGCAAATATATCCATGCTTATAACCCTACTAAAACTCTAGTCTAAATGAGTCAAAGACCTCAACATAAATCCAGTTACACATGAACCAGATAGAAAAAAAAGTGGGAAACTGCCTTGAATGTGTTGGCACAAGAGACCACTTCCTAAATATAACACCGTTAGCACAGACACTGAGAGCAACAATTAATAAATGGGACTTACTGAAACTGAGAAGCTTCTGTAAGACAAAGGACATGGTCAGTTAGACAAAACGACAGCTTACAGAATGGGAAAAGATCTTTACCAATCTCATTCTGACAGAGGGCTGATACCCAAAATATATAAATAACTCAAGTAAGTAGACATCAAAAAACCAAATAATGCAATTTTAAAAAATGGAGTACATATCTAGACAGAAGTGTAAATTTTCTTTTATTTATTTATTTTATTATTATGAACAAAGAAGTCACACTTTCTATCCTTGTATATCTTTATTCAAGGTCCCTTCCCCCTCCCACCACATCAGGTCATTCTCTCTTCTCCACAACTCCCCATCCCCTCCCTGGGCAGGCAGCAGGCAGTCCCATGGTCCCACTGACCCAATAATGCTTAGCTCAGTCTCCACTCCTGGCAGATCCAGTTTTCTCCCCCCAACCTCAAGACTGAGTCAGGTGTTCCTCTAGGGGGAGTGGGATCCAAGGAGTCAGTCCAAGGTGTTTCTGATCCCAAGCTGTTCAGTGGTTGTGGCTTGCAGCTTGGGCATGCTTTGCTTTTTTTCTTGTTTGTTTGTTTGTTTAGAGTCCACTAATGAGTGAGTACATCCCCTGCTTATCTTTCTGGGTTTGTAATAACTCACTCAGGGGGATATTCTCCAAATCCATCTATTTGCCTGCGAATTTTAGGATATCATTTTTTCTTACTGCTGAGTAGTACTCCATTGTGTAGATGTACCACAGTTTGTTAATTCATTCTTCAGTTGAGGGACATCTAGGTTGTTTCCAGGTTCTTGCTATTACAAATAACGCTGCTATGACCATAGTTGAGCTAATGCCTTTGGAGTGTGACTGTGCATCTTTAGGGTATA
>PVIH01011657.1:0-24215 GCA_004025045.1 Sigmodon hispidus | reverse complement strand
AGTCTAAATTTTCAACAGAAGACTTTGAAATGGCCAAAAGACATTTAAGGAAGTGTTCAACATCCTTAACCATCAGGGAAATTCAAATCAAAATGACTCTGAGATACTATCTTTTATCTATCAGAATGGCTAAGATGAAAAACACTAATGACATCCTACGTTGGAGAAGGTGTAGAGAAAGGAGAGCACTCCTCCACTGCTGGTAGGAGTATAAACGTGTACAGCCACTCTGGAAAACAGTATGGCAGTTTATCAGAAAATTGGAAATCAGCCTTCCTCAGGACCCAGCAATACCACTCTCAAGCATTTACCCAAAAGATGCTCAACCATACCACAAGGACACTTGTTCAGCTATGTTCATAGCAGCATTATTCATAATATCCAGAACCTGGAAACAACCTAGATGCCCCCTCAAATGAAGAATAGATAAAGAAATTGTGGCACATTTACATAATAGAGTATTACTCAATGGTAAAAAAAAATGACAACATGAAATGTATAAGCAAATAGATGGAACTAGAAAAAAATTATGCCAAGTGAGGTAACTCAGACGCAGAAAGACAAACATGATAATTGGATAAAGGGTGAACGATGAATGTCTTGAATCTTCAGCTTTCCTTACAATGATACTATTTGGAACCAGTATCCATCTGCATTTGGTTTCCTAAAATTCCACTGAATTTGCTACTGTGCCATCCACTTCTAAGAATTAAATACAGTGAATAAATGAGGAAAAGAAAAGTTAAATAACAGAACCTTTAAAAAGGCACAGAATTCTGGCCCAAACTCCAAGTCCAGTCAAAGAGGGTGAGGGGGGATTATATAAGAAAAGGGGTCAAGATCATGATGGGGAAACCCACAGAGACAGCTGAGCTACTGGGAGCTCATGGGCTCTGGACTGACAGTTGGAAACCTGTATGGGACTGACCTAGGCCCTCTGAATGTGGAAGACAGTGTGCGGCTTGGGCAGATTGTGGGGCCTCTGGCAGTGAGACCAGAATTTATGAACAGGCTTTTTGGAGACCATTCCCTATGGAGGGATACCTTGCTCAGCCTTCATATGGTGGATGGGTTTAGTCCTGCCTGAGATTGATATGCAGACAATATTGACTCCCTGTGGGAGTCCTTACCCTCTCTGAGAAGTGGATGAGGGGTAGGGTGGGGAGAAGCTGGGGGCTAGTAGGAGGAGGGGAGGGAAGGGGAACTGTGGTTGGTATGCAAAACAAAAAAAAACCTTTTAAATAAATTTTAAAAAATGAAAAAAAAGGATGAACAGAATGGATTCCACAACCCCTGAGAAGCAGATAAAGAGGAGGACCCTAAGAGGGATGCTTAGATCAAACTGTTAATGGACCCCTAGCTATAGGACCAGAAATTATCCTGGATACATGAACTATCTTTTTAGAGCCCACTCCCCATGATGAGATGCCTTGCTCAGGCTTGGTACAGGAAGGAAGGGATGGGTCCTGCCTCAGCTCAGTATGTTAGCCTGTATTGACTACTCAAGGGAGGCCTTACCCCTGGAATGGATGGGAAGTGGGCTTGGGGGGAAGGAAGAGATGGAGGAGTGAGAAAATGAGAGGGAGGGGGAACAGTGGAGGGTATATAAAAGGAATTTTATTATTAATTAATGAATATAAAAAGAAAAGAAAATGAAAGTGAATTATGTACTGTACTAAATTTATCCTTGGAATAACAAGATATTTTAAGTAGGATTTATGTTTGTATATGGTAAATTGTTTAAGTTCTTTTATGTTTTCAAATATTTTCATTTTTGCTTAGTATAATGAGATAAGAAGACAGAATTCAATACATCCATTTTTATAAGATTTAATGAAAGTAAATACCACATGATCAAAAAATAATAGTGGTTGCTTTATTACTAGCACAGGAGTGGAAAGTACTTTTATTCACTTAACAGCTATCGATGAGTACAACCTGAATATTACACATTGTTCTAGGCACTGGAGATGTAGCAGTGAACAAGAACATCCTTGACTCTGTAGAACTTGTATGCTACCACTGCTGTGGACCAGTGAAGTGCTCAGCAATGTGATCTCCCATTGTCTGTGTTTATACTCCCACTATACATTCCCTAAGCCCTAATTGCCCCTCTACCTTTCCCCCTTCACTAGTGTACTAACACACAACAGGATTTAGTACTTTGAAACAAACTCTTAAGTCACTGCTCTGCTTAAAATAAAAATCCTCAAAGATTTCCATACTCCCACCTCTATCATTTACCAAATAAAGTACTTACCCCTTAGCTTGTCATTTAAAGTCCTCCAAGATCTGGCTCCAACACCCTTTTGGAATGTTATCCTTCAACTGTTCCCTTTTAAGGACTCTATGTTCTCTGCTACACCTTCTCAATTTGGAAACTTCTGCCTGGAATATTCCCCACAAACTGCCTATTAAAAAAAAAATCTACCCACTGTTCATAACCCAGGTCACAAACCCTCCCTGACAAGCATCTCCTCTCGGTAATTTAAACACTGCTTTGGACTTTTTCTGTGACCTGTTACCTTCTGCCTTGTGTTTCAGACTAACTCTTTTTTTTTTTTTTTTGAGATTTTAATAGCCATGTGTATATCTTCTTTATTTTTTTTCTTTTTTTTTCCTTCTTTATTTTGTATTTATCAAAAAAAAAAACACAGTAAAAAAAGAATTTAAAATGTGGAAGGGTTAACAATAACTATACAGAGGATATGTGAGTCTTTTAGCAGGAAGGCGATTTAGCCTTTGGAACTGTTTTCTTCCTCACAAGTTTCTCTGTGAATCTCGTCCAGTCTTCAAGGAGAGAGGAAAACCTCAGCCAGTTGCCAGTGCTGATTTCTCACCGTCGCATCCTTACCTTTGCTAACATAGGAAGACATACAGCTAATCTCAGAGTCTATAACTAAACATAAAAGTCATTGAATTGCTGTTGATGTATATAACTCGATTCCTGCCATCTCATTGGTGATATTGTTTTGGAGTGATTTTTTTTCTCTTTTCATTTATAGAGACATTCTTACCTCCGTTCTTCCTACGACCCTTCCCCAAGCAGACAAGCTGGAGGTCCTCCTCGCTTTCCTGGGGGAAGAAGTCACCGGGGAGCTCTTATGGATTCCCAGCAAGCATCAGGGACCATCGTGCAGATTGTCATCAATAACAAACACAAACATGGACAAGGTAAAGGGCATCCTCCTCAGCATGGCTGACCTTTAAAGACTAAACATGGAATAGGACCCTTTATCTCATAGTGTATACTCACACGTGGATCACTAAATGTGAAGTTTTTTAAAGTGGGTATGAACAAGTGACTGGAGATGACTTAGGACTTTCCACAAATGCACCCAGAATAGTATACACAAGTACCCGTTATGCTTATGAAATAACCTCTAGCATTTTATCTGTTGCCTCTGGGAGTTGGAGGTCACTTGGGAAAATCCATTCATTTAATAAGCAGGGCAGCCAATATTTGAAAGCGCCAAACCCTTCTGAAGCTCTTCTCAATAGTTAATAGCCTTTCTTCTGTTAAACATTCTTGGCTTCAATCTTAGAGATTTTGATTCAGTGTGTAGCAAATGAGGAGATGGTACTTTCATTTGAGTGAGCTGGTGAGAAATTTAGAAACCACCTGGCTGAGAACCAGGACCACTGAGCAGGTTAACACTGTAGTCCTCTCAGCCATGAGTCTGCTTGCATAAGTATCCACAGTTGTTCATTGATCCAGTGTTCTCTCCTCTATCCTCCATTGCTCCAACTTCCGTAGCAGAGGTGAGAGGAAGAGAAAAGCATGCTCTGTTTCTTGGGTATCCTGTCAACCAGTCCTTTGGAAAAAAAGAAAAAAAAAAAAGCTCAACTGTTTCCTTTTTACATGACCACAAGTGTAATGTATTTCCTTTAGAGAAAAAAAAAAACAAATCAACAGGCAATTCTTTGAACAGGATAAAAGTAAATTATTAAACCAAATAAATGAATAATATTGGTGAAAAAACAATCCGTTACAAGGAACTCCTAGGATAAATCTTAGCAGAGCGGATTGAAGCCAAAGTTAGTTCATCACATCTGCTACTAGTTACATGTAAATTTCAGATTCTACCTAAAAACATCAATTTCAAAAATCTACAGACTGAAGAGAAAACTCTAAATGTAATTTAATAAAACTGTGGTTATTAAAATAGTTAGAAATATGTATTATTGATCTGTATTTGATTTGAAATTTATGACTTTTAAGTTCCAAAGCTTTCTGATACAACTTTATGAAAGGAAGAAGAGTTAGGTAAAGACAGTTGGATTTTACAGTCCTAAATTACCCCCAGGAGATTGCATTTGCTTTGGAAGCTTTGCAAAGCCTCAAAAAAAAATAATGATTGAGGACAAAAATAGACTTTGAAAGCTCCAAATACCATAATTTCCCTAAGAACTCTTCATTTTTCACAGAAGAGGCTCATCCCCTCACTGCCTCACTGTCCTACAAAAGCCCTGTCTGATTCACATTTAGCTGGATACATCCCTTCTCTTTTGACCTTTCTTCTAGAGTTCACTGAAGAATCTCTTGTCTTCACCTTTAATGCCCAAACCCCAGCTGGATGATTCAAAATATCTTTTGGAATTTTGTTGGTGGGAGGAGGCTGTCTTTCCTTCTAAAGGCTACATTTTATTCCACTGTCGAGTGTGAGATTCTGCTTAGTCTGGACTGTTCCCATGGTTGAAGTGTTTAGAAGGAAGATGTAGTGCTGCCTGCCTTGTTTTCCCTAAGTGGAGTGTGTATCACCCTTCTCCTGGGCTCTCTTTATAGTGATCGTGTCCCCAGTGGTATATACTCTCAGATCTTTGTTAACAATCACAAAAGAAAAGCAATAAGATGCCTCCATTTTAAACTTGAATCCTGCCAAAATGTTCTTGAAGCCAACTCTGTGCCCAGTTGTTCAAAACAGTCTAGAAAACAGTGTTACTGTGCCAGGAAGAGAGAGAAAATGTTAGGTAAGAGAGAAACAAATCCTGCCTGATTTCTATGGTTCTGTTCATAGCCCTGAGCCTCACACTTTAGCTATCTACTGAGACTCTCTGTGTACTGGGATCTTCTCCAGGTTAGTTTCTTGGAAATCTTTACACAGACTGGCCTGTTGGAGGGCCCAGTATTCAAGCAGTTCTTGCAAAAGACAATAAAAGACAGCCAACATCTTTCATATTCTTTAATGTGACCCAGTGGACTTGAGAAAGAAATAGCCTAACGATTCATCCCAAGTCTGTGTTGCAGCCAAATCAGTCAATTCCTAGAAACGCCCCAAGTGGGAATCATATCTCCCCCCCCACCAGCCCTGCCCAAAGAGATACACCCTACCCTAGAGATAACATTGATTAAGATGCCGACAGGTCTGCTATGGTATGATGAGGTGATGGAAATAATGAAAGCCACACCCAGACCTATTTATGACTTGAAATATCTACAGTCTTAGCATTTCAGAAATGGAGAACGTTCACAGCACTACCTGTCCATTTATTTCCCTGGAATCTAGTTCCATGCTATATAGCAGTAACCTAATAAATTTAAGGTTGCCATATTTGAAAGGATGTTTTGTGACCCTTTTGCTTGGTAAGTTTTTTCTTCCTGTTGTTCTGATATATGCTCTTTCAAGATAACTCAGAAAACATAGAGACAATGACTATACTTTGCCATTAGCAACTGCCTGAGAGACAAAAGTTATCTATCTGCTAGACAAGCATTGATTTGATTTTCTGTAGCTCCATTCCTATAGCAGCTACCAGTAGGAAACTGAAAAAGCGCCTAAAGATTAGAAACATACATCAATTCACATTATATGTTGCACAGTTTTCATGGTTATCAATTTAACATGACAATGTTACTCTTTTTACACTATAGCACAGTGATTTTCTTCCCTGATATTGTCTTTTTTGATGTCTTAATTATTGAGATTCATTGTTTTCAATATTTTAGTACATTATTGTACTTCATGCCCACCAAATAAAAGAAGTCAATGCAAGTGAATACAGGAAGTTAGAGTGTGTTTCTATAGCACAATGTAGAAAACCTTGTTTCTCCAAGTGTTTACACCAGTTCTGACAATGCCATGAAATATCACTGTACTACTTCAAAATCACCTACGTTGTCATCATGAAATCTCAAACCCCATGCTGGCATCTAAAATATGTCTGTTTTAAAGAGAAAAGTATGCCAAGTAGAAAGTGCAGGTGCTTTCAAGATTTCCAGTAAAACTAAATGCTTACCACATCAAAAAAATATTAGAGGCATAAAATGCCAGCACCTCGAGTTAGCTGAGAAAACTGTGTCCCTTTTCTCTCACTCTTGTTTCAGCATCCCTCCTCCTAATATCAAAATATAGTCTGTCGGCATTAAATACCGTGCTCATAGATCTGTATGGGTGCGTGAGACTCTCGCAGCATTTGATATTCTGAATGGATGTGATTAAGTATATAGATGAAATTGACCCTTTGGAAAGATAATTATTTTTTGCATCTAGCCTTCCTGGATAGTACATCTCTTTTGGAAATTGCTTTACCCAGAAGCATAACTACTTAGACCACACACATTTTCTGTGCCAATTATGATATTAAAAATACTATGCTCTACTAGAGATTCTTTATCAGATGATCAGGATAAATAGAACTCCACTTTCATGAATTAATTCATTGCCCCATTTAAAAAAAAAACTATTGCAAGTTGTCTACTATTTCTCAGAATATTTGTGAGAACTCAGACGCTGCTGCAGAGACATATGAATAACTGTTGAAGGTTGCTTATTACCCTAACAGTGCTATGTCAAAGGCTACCTCTGTAAATACATGTTCTTGCCAAAACACAACAAAGAATTTATGGATGGTATTCTAAGCCTAATAATCCATCTTCACTCTGTACTCATGTTCTTTTTCAGTGTGTGTTTCCAATGGAAAGACCTATTCTCACGGAGAGTCGTGGCACCCAAATCTACGGGCATTTGGCATTGTGGAATGTGTGCTATGCACTTGTAATGTCACCAAGCAAGAATGTAAGAAAATCCACTGCCCCAATCGATACCCCTGCAAGTATCCTCAAAAAGTAGATGGAAAGTGCTGCAAGGTGTGTCCAGGTAAAAAGGCAAAAGGTGCGTTGTCTGGAGGCCCTGCCTTTGGTTAAATGAGATCCACACAGAGTCCTGCTTGATTTTCTTTGTACATCACAACCATAAATGACCTGTCATATAATTCTAATGGTAATAGTTCTAGCAAGAATGAACTTCATTCTTTCCTCTTAGAGACTGATAGTTGCTTTGAAGGAATTAACTGTTCAAAAATATTATGGAGAGTTTCTTGTATCTACAACTTCACACATGTGCCAAATTGCTTATCTTGTCGTAGCTTTTCTAAATTAGAGAGTTTATATTATCACTATTTTAGGAAAATAATCATACCTTTCACTTTTTAAATCACTAACTTGCTTCCAGCCATAATCCAGTACTCTTTTCAAATGAAAGATGCATTAGTTCCAGTGGAAGGAGATTAGGTTCTGGTCCAAATCTAAGGTCATTATATGATCTTGAAAACACACCAAGTCCATATATATCTGTGCCTCATCAGCCCCATGTGAAAAATTAAAGCAATTTGTCATTGTGTTCCATTTTTATATTTTTATTTTTTAATGTTTTGAGATATAGTATCTATATATATTTATGGGATACAGTGTGATAATTCAAGATATATACTAGAAGTTATGATTATCAAATCAGGATAATTATCATTCCATCTCCTCTGATATTTATTCATAGGCTCATCTAGTCATTTTGAAATTTCTCATAAATTGGTTTTACTAGGGTAACCCTACTGTGCTATAGAAGAATAGAAATAATTCATTCCAATGGTGTTTTAGTATCTATTATCCAACTCTGTCTCCCCTTTACTATCTTGCAACACTAAAATCCTACAGTCATATTATCTCTCTTTTAAAGACAAGAACAGTGAACAGCGATATGTATATATAAGCTGGCTTTCCCAAAGTCATGAAACTAATGGAAATCCTGATCACTTATATCCCACTGTCTTTTTTACTTGAAAATGTTGCTAATCTTTTTTTTAAAAGACAAATTATTCAAATTGTGGTTTTTAAGACATGAGCTAGATAAAAACAATGTCATCTATAATGTTGGCATTGCAACTTTGGTCTGCTACAAAATATGCCATCTATAATGTTGGCATTGTAACTTTGGTCTGCTACAGCTTTCCTGTATGATCTAGTCTGCATTTCTTTTTCTTTAAAATGATGTGGTTAAAGCAAGTGACTTCCTATAGCCACCACCACCACCCCTCAATCCCAGAATTCTACTATCCATTCCCAGATACATAAGTCATTTTTCTTAGACCTTCTGCAAATAATTAATTTAAACACAAGTGAAAAACAAACACTTTTAAAAATGGAGATGGACACATCATTTTTTCCTTCCCTTAAACAGTCCTGTCTTGCAGGAAAACATGCATTCAGTGTAAGTACATGAGAATCTTTAGTAAGTCTATGATGCTGGCAATTGTCTTCACTTTGGAATCCCCACAGAGCTTCTAACAGTACCTGTGCCCCATCTCCAGAGATTATGATTTAATTGATTTGAATCATAGCCTGGGCTTGGAACTCTTTTAAGTTCCTCATACTCCTTTGATATGCAAACAAGTTTGAGAACAATTGGTTCATGCTCACAGTCTTGCCCTTAAAAATATGATTGCTGGACCTAGAAGCCAATTAAAGATGCTGACCCTCAGACCTCCATCAGCCCTGTGTCCAAATCTGCAGTTAAGATTCTCAGGTGATTCTACCTGAAGTAGATTGAAGCTTGAGAAGTAACAATTTAAGGTAACTACAATGCCCTTCATCTTCCATGGTGAAAGAGATAGGAGCAGGATCTGAATACAAAAGATAAGAGCTAGCCAATAGTAGAAATCAGAGTACTAAAACTGAGGATGAAATGTGCTTCTTAGGGATAGGCAGGGAGAATATTCTATGAATGATGTGGATATCAAGGCCACCGAAACATGGTAACTTCTTGTACCTTCCAAGGCTGAGGTCTCATTTGTTCCACAAATCTTAATATCAGTTGCAATCCCCAAACATGCTTCTCTCTTTGGCCAAAGGTCAAACATTTACACTTACAAAGTAATACAGGATAATATTAGGCAAAATTAATAATTATCCAAATACTGATCAAGTTTTCTGATTTGACTCTTTGATTTTCAGACAGAATCTTTTTTCACACTGTGCTTAGGATTTTATTTATAGCAATGATTACAAATAAAAGGACATATACAGAGCACACATTCTTTTAAAAAATAATTTTCTCTTCTGGTTGTGGTAGTGTTTTGAAAGCAACCAGAAAAGCAGCTCCTTTGAGCTTACCCTGAAAAAGTAAATGGAGATATATAAAGGTATAGAGGCTAAGCTTTTTTGGTGCTGTGTTATGTATATTAGTGAAACATTGACAACAATAAAAAAAACTCACTCATAAGGGAATGGCTAAATTATGGTATGACTGTACTGTGAAATATTATGTAGCCATCAATACCATCATAGACCAAGACTACTGGCATGGAAATATTAACTTAAAAGAGTAAATTACAAAAATATGTATATTATACTTAATTTTGCATTAGGAAAAAGTTTATTTGTGCTTAGATTTTTCTTTAAAGCCTAGAAGGAACTATGACAGAATGTTTAGAGATCCTCTTTGGATGACTGACTTACCAAGTATTACTATTTTCTTCTTTCACTTGTATTTTTTCTAAATTTTCAATAGAAAGCATGTATTGCATTCATCATTTGAAAACATAATAAAAGTTGTTATTTTAAAAAACATCCACCAGAATCCCAATTGTCAATATATTGAAGAATCTCAGACACTGAATGGGTTTCCATGAATGAGCTATTTTTTTTACTGTTTTCCATCCTAATCAAATATGTTGAGATAGTATATCCATTGGACATTATGGAAAGAGACAGTTCCAATGTCAATCCATATACCTTTCTTTCTCTGCACCAGAGCTGGTTGTGTGTATTTTAAATCACTCTTAGGGGTCATATTGCCCAAGAGTATCTGTCTGCATGTCTCAGAGTACCTATTCCATATATTCAGCACCTGCAAAGCCTTGAGTGTGTCCTGAAATCAACCTAAAAATGCATGTTAAGTACCTACTGTATGCAAACACAGCCACTGCCTTGTTTTTCCATTGTAGTGAAGAAGCAGCATAGTGAAACCAAATCAAAAATGTAATTTTAGCCTGTGATAGGGACTGTGAAGAGAAAAAGAACAAGATCAGGAGATGGTGAATAGTGCATGAAACACTCATAAGTGGTTTGTGATGTGAAATGTGATGTTTGAATAGACTCCTGGATGACATGAAAGGGTCCACAAACCATCATATCATCAGTCACCTCTTAAAATAATGGTGCATGACCTAGAGGAAAATAGACAAAGCAATGAAAGAAAAAAGAACAATAATATTAATTATTTTGGTAGGGAAGAAATAAAGTTCACTGGTGATAGAGCCAAAAGTTTGATCACAACAAATGAGAGCAGGCTCTTATCAGTAACAAACTCAAGCCAAGGTAAAAGATCTAAATTCTACCTCTCTCTTCTTATTGTTCTGCTAGAGGCCAACTTTACCTTACATGCCAGTGTCCACCAGTGAATTAATTGACCAAGACACACACCTTCTATAGATGCCCCAACTCACCTTTCATACCCCTGGTACTGCCCTAATACCTGGAATTCCTTACACATTTCTTTTTGATTTGGTCATTAAGAGTACCTGTTATGATTTTAAAAGCTTCCTGAGCTGAGATAACACATCTTTATCTGTCATCACCACCTCCCAAAGTAATGGTGTCTAAGCTTCTTAGTTCTAAAGGTCACATAATAATTTTATCGTGGGGAATGGACATGGCTCCAAATGTCTTCAATTATGTCATGGTTCACTGAAAGAAAATGAGAGTAGATGGGCATAGAGCTGAAGTGTCTTGAGATGGAAAGTGCAAGATATTAGTGAATACATCCTTTTAAGAACAAAATTTGTTTTAGTGTCTTCCAGCTTCAACTAGGGCTGAGTTGCTAAAGGGGTTTTGTTGTTTGTAAATTTCTTCAGTTGTGTAAATCCAGATCTTAGGAGGCTTTGGTGCTTCTGAATGACTTTTTAGAATACTGAGGGAACTTTAAACATATGACAGGTACTTCTAGTGTCATCATAGGTTGGGTTTTATATGTCAGTTACAGTCATAGCCAGCATTAGCTAGTGAGCAAAGGTGAACAAACTCATCTTTCCTTGAAAGGGTTACAACTGAATTCATAGAAGTCCCTGTAGGTTTCATTACCTCCTTCTTCCCACTTGAAAACTGAGAGCACACAGCCCTTCTTGCCTTACATCATCCTTCCCCCCAAAAAAAAGACTTACCTGCCAAGTAATCAAATGTCTAAACTGAAAGGCAAAGGGAGAAAAAAAGCTTGATTCTAGGATAATCCACAAAATGAGTGATCCAACTTGGAACTGTCGAGAGATGACAGTGCTTTTGTCCTCACAGTGCCAAATGGTGAGGCAGAGGTAGAGAGGAAACTTTTAATTAGGTACAAAAGAGACAGGCAGTGGCAATTTGATTACAATGTCCAGTCCAATATGTTCTATTGGACAACAGTGAGTCTCATCAGTATGAGCTGCAGATTCTCCAAACATTCAATCCTCAGTGGATTTGTCCCTGGTGGTTCAGATATTCTTATAGATAACTTCTGCATAGTCTTAACATTTTCAGGGTGTTTAAGGATTCTCTTCAGTATTCCTTATTTGAGTTGTATACATTGAATACACACCTGAAGGGGTTGCTGATTATAAAACAATCAAAGGAACAAGTCACTAATAATCTGTGAATTTATCACCTATAATAAGGGGAACTTATTTTGAGGATGGGGCCCAGAAAAGGGGAGTGTGGTATGAAATGCCAAGTATGAACTGATACTTTTATTCCTGGGAGCTGAAGTCCAATGGTCTGCTATACACAGTAAACGATCCACAGACAGTGGATTTAACCAATTTTTTGTGTGTATATCTCCCAACTGTTCATTTGGCGTAGCATACACATGACTAATATGACATCTAGATTTTGGCACTGGTGCTGATCCGGTATTATCATTCCTCTTACAAACAAATCAAAGAGCATGATTCAAAGAGCATTCAGAAATGTCAAGCCAATTTGGCTGAATCCGTTGGGCAAGTATATGCACATATATGAGTGTCATGAGTGTTTCCTAAGTATAGTGAAATGATGTCAGAAAAGCTAACCAAAGCCCCCTGTCAGCCCATATCATGGCCCTCTCTTAGCAACACTGGGCTGGACAGAACATGATTCTATCTAGTATGGAAAGTTCAGTGTGCCCTTAAGTACCTAAGAGATCTATACCTGGATATACTCTCCTTTCTCATTGAAGTCCATTTCTCAGTGACTAATGTGGGGAGATCCAGTTTAGTTTGTGGGTATGTAGCCATCAATTCTGTCACCACATGGACTCATGAGGTCTTACACGTGTCCAGGTGATCTGATGACTGCTAGAGGGACAGCCTGGGTGAGTTAGTATGAGAAATCTGGGAACATTGTTTCGTTAAACCATATTTCTGTTGATTGTA
This sequence comes from Sigmodon hispidus, assembly GCA_004025045.1. Taxonomy (NCBI): domain Eukaryota; kingdom Metazoa; phylum Chordata; class Mammalia; order Rodentia; family Cricetidae; genus Sigmodon; species Sigmodon hispidus. The sequence continues at coordinate 11,561 of PVIH01011657.1, read as the reverse complement.
TATCTCTGCTAAGTATCAGTGGCTCTAAATGGTGAGATGGCTAAATTCAGAAGTTCACTTCCAGTTTTAAAAAACCATGCCAAAACTCTACTTGCTTCCTGGTTCCAGAAGAACCTCCAAGCCAAAACTTTGACAGCAAAGGTTACTTTTGTGGAGAAGAAACCATGCCAGTTTATGAGTCGGTGTTCATGGAGGATGGGGAGACTACCAGAAAAATAGCACTGGAGACTGAGAGACCACCTCAAGTAGAGGTCCACGTTTGGACCATTCGAAAGGGTGAGCAAAACAGCATTCAATTTGTGTTTGTAAGTGGGGCAAAGAAGGAACAACCCAACTTAATTTAACTTCAGCATGTCCCTGTGTTTGGGTCCAAAGTTAACCCTTTGTTTAGAAACTGCAGGTATTTAGCACAGGTGTTGGGTTTGCACATTTAACACAGTCTAAGATAATAATCAAGTATTAACTTTTGAGATCCCTAAGGTTGTCTTTTGGTTTGGTTTGGTTTGATTCTTATATCAAATACCTAAGCCCTACCACCAGAGTCTGTTTTGTTGGTCTGTGCCAGGCATGTGAATCAATCAGTATATTTCTTTAAATCCTCAACGTGGTTCTAATTTATGGCCTATGTTGTAAACTAATACACTGCAGCCTCCCTTTCCAACATGAAGCTCAAGCAATAGGAAAACCCATTCCTTCAGTGTGAAGCTATGTCTCTGGAATTATAGCATGTACTCTGGATTAAGAAAAATTTAAAACATCCTACTTTTATGAAAATTATGGTCTTGGCCCAAAGAAATGGCTCACTAGATAAAGGAGTTTGGTGTTAAACTTGATGACTTCAGTTCAATCCCTGGGACCCATAGCATAGAATAGGAGAACTGAGTTCACAATCCCAAGTAAATTGTCTTCTAACCCTCAAATGTGTGCTGTGGAACACAAATGCCTACACACACACACACACACACACACACACACACACACACACACACACAATTATTCTGTGAAGAAGACACATATACAATGTAAAGAAGATAATAGTCTCACTCAAAACAATCTTTGTCATGATATTCAGTTGATTTTCTGATTTCCCACAGTAGCCACCACAATAAGCAATGTTCTATTCAATATTCAATGTCCTACATCTATTCTCACCACACTGTATAGACAACACTAGTAATGATCTATTCTTGTCAAGTTTTCCAGGAATCCAAATGTAGGGATAAGATTTTATTTGGATAATAATATGTATCCTTTTGAACCTACTTTTTGTCCAAGGTGTTTGAATAGCCAGGTATGGTGGCGTATATCATTAATCTCAGCACTTCAGAGGCAAAGGCAGGTGGATCTCTGTGAGTTCAAAGCCAGTGTTATCTACAGGGCTATAAAGTAAGCCCCTGTCTCAAAATAGTAACAATAATAACCAGTATTGGAACACGTATGTGCTTCAGTATCATGCACAGAACTGTACTAATGTGCTGCTAGCTAGTCCTACCTTAGAGATGAGAATACAGTAGGCCTTGGATATTTTATATACATTAGAACCTTGTGATGCTAATGCAAGTGGTACTTGGATTACACTTGCAGAAATACTTCTGTAGTTGTTTACTGCATCTTTTCTCTATGTTTCCCCAACAACTTTGCTTTTCCTAAAGGATGTCTTTCTCCCACCCATTAGGAAGAATGCTAGGATGCACATCTGTTTTATTTTGACTTTTAATCTAGGCATATTAATTATCCATCTTTAACTCCATACCTAGGACTAAGAACTGGCCTGTTGGTTTCTCAAGCAGTGAACTCAACCATGTATCCTTCACCCCACTGAAGTACATGGATAGCTTGAAATTTGCTAGTCAAATATATCAATAGCCTTCTTTTCACAGTAAAGCTTTTATCAAGGTGTAGGCTTCCTGGACACAGCAAAACCCAAGCTTTTTCTCCTTTCTCCCTGTTGATCTCTGGGTTTAACTGAGCTGGTAGCATATTGCTCCTTAACAACTTGGCAGTTTTCACTGATTTACCTGCCTCTGATAAGAACTGACTAGGGAAGCTGGAAACTGTGGACCCTGCCCCCATTTTTGTTTTTTGTTTGTTTGTTTGTTTTTAAGAGAAGTCTGCAAGAATTGTGACTATTTCCCAAAAGAAAATTTGGACATCTGTGTGAATTCAGGAATAGGGATAGCTTCTCTATTTACACAAATAATGTGCCTGCAATCCTACTACTGGTTTTCATTGTTTAGCAGGAGTGGGGGCAGCCTAGTGGTTTGGCAGAAAATAGTCTATCCAAATTATGGCCAAAGGCAGAATTTCTAATATTGCCTCTGGCTACAGAAGCTCCAACCAGTATTCATGCTTTCCTAAGGAGGAGATGCCATGGTCAAAAGTATTACCTCCTTTATCTCCAGTCCCTGGAGAAGCTAAAGGGAAGCCTGTGAGCCAAGGAAACAAATGGAGTCAATTAAAATCTTTGAAGCATCCAAGTTCCTGGTTAAGTACATTACACAGCCCAGCTCAACACCCCTAAGCCCCAGTAACTAGATTATACGCTCAGCCTAGGCAGAAAAGGAGACTCGTGCTTCCAGAAAGAGATAGAAGATGCTTTATCTATCACCTGTTCCTCTTTGTGCTTGGCCCTAGGCATTCTCCAGCACTTCCACATTGAGAAGATCTCCAAGAGAATGTTTGGGGAGCTCCATCATTTCAAGCTGGTGACTCGGACCACCTTGAGTAAGTGGAACCTCCTTTTACTCTTCACTGGAAATCACCTCTAGCTTTTAAATGTAGAGTTGCCACACTTGAAGTCCCTCTGTGTTCTCAATTGTTCTGTGTTCTCAGTTATGTTTTGGAGGACTGAGCAGCAAAGAAGGTGTCTGAGTGCAAACTGGAAAAGCTTGGGCATGATGAATACAAACTATGATGTAGTCCACATACAAGCTATTTCAGGTCAGGGTTTCTTAAATGTCTATAGTGAAACCAATAAATGAAGGCATGAGATGGTTGAAGGAAGTTTCACAAGATTTCGGATGTGATATAATTGTGGAGTCTTCACATCTGGATGGCTATGTTCTCTAGTGATGAAGAAGAGGACAGAAATATGGAATGCATAACAATTCTGTGTTATAGTAGAACTCTCCGACTATTATAAAACTACCACTAGATGCTAGTGTTTCTTTAACAGCATTCAGGCATTCATGCACACTTGCAGACCTCCCATTTTTTACACTAGATGGAGCTTAGGGACTAGATACTACAGGGCACCAGGGTGGGATGGGTGAGGAGTACTTCTAATGGAATAAAAGGCGCGAGAATTTTATCCATGGGGAATTTCTAATGGGCGAGACAGAACATGAATAGGCCTTCAGTGTGAATTAGAATAGCTGTGAGGAGTTAAATACCTAAGTGCTCAGGGAAATCAGCAAAGAACAATAAGTTGAGAGCCAGGTGGGCTTAGTTGAGGAAGGCTTCGGGGAGGAGGTGCTTTTTAAAAGAAAAGGGTGTGACTGGGCAACAGGTCAAGAAATCAGTTCAGGGTGAGGGTGCAGCCCAAGAGAAGATTTAGGCAGAAGCAAACAAGAAATGTGGGTGGGGGTGAGGAATGCTCACCAAGGCCAAATAGGGTGCAATGAGGAAGAAAGGGGTTGCTATGAAGTCATCAAAAGGCTTAGAAGAAACCAGTGGAAAGGGCCCATGCAAAGCACAGAACATTGAAAGTTGCTTCACAATACAAGCCGCCCAGTGATATCAAGGTGGTGCTTTGGGCTTTTTAATAGATGTCATAAGCACTCACCTTCTATTTGACCTCCAGCCAAAAACACAGCAGTGGAAGCTAGTAAGCAGATAAATGATGTATTCACATCTGGCTTTTAAAAAGAGGACCTAGCTGTGAGGAGAGGGATGAGCCATTAGTGACAGACCTGGTGAAAATCTGTATTAGGAAGTTCTTATACTATATTGTCTGTGTGACAAGGGAGGATAGGTCACCATGAGAGATTATTCTAAGACTGCGTCCAAAAATAGGGTGTGTGTGTGTGTGTGTGTGTGTGTGTGTGTGTGTGTGTGTGTTAGTAGAGGGACTCTAGTATTATAACTGTAGATTGGGTGGATAGTAATGTCATTTGCCAATAAAAAGCTAAAGAATAAGCAAGTGTTAGTGAAAGAAGATAGCTGCTTAGAATGGAATGTACTTTGGTCAGGAAGCCTGAGAACCAGCTAGAAATGGGGTAGGTAAGGGATTTTATATGTCTTTTGAAAGATTAATAGAAAGTAAAATAAACAGTATGAGAATCTAAATGCAGAAGTTGAGGACTACCTACAAGAGAGTCAGGAGTAAAGGTGACAGAGGCCAAGGATTTCAAATTACTAGTTCACCATAGAACATATTTTAGTTCATGTTGTAAGCCAGTCATGCACCAGATGCACCAGATTCTAGAGGACTTTGAAACTGATTTAGACTTACCCTGTGCCCAAAATAGTTAAGGTTGGGGATGGGTAATGGAATTAGGTACTGTGTGTCCCAAGCACTGTACAGCTGATGGAAGTGGGTAGTGGAATGATCCAATGGAGTAGCCCGGGAACAATGAAATAAGCCCAACTCCTTCACATAATGTGCCTCAACAGTCTGACACATCGTAAGGCTTTAGGAAACATTATCACTCCCCCTTTTTTCTACTTTCATAATGAGGCATAGAGAAAAATGAAAAAATTAAGACAGTAATAACCAAGGAAATCCTAAAGGGGAGAGCACTATGTTCTCATGTGAGTAGAAAAGGCAGAGACATTGAAAGTAGGTTTAGGGTGAGAAGGAGTGCCCTGACCTTGGACTCAGAGCTCCCCAGATTTCAATACTTAGGAGTAAAAAGAAAAGAAATGTGAAGGCCTATTGAGAGCTGATAGGCAATGGAAGTGATACAGGGAAGTGAGGAGAGTGGAAAGGGCTGTGCACTAGCATGAGAACGAAGCTCTATAGGCAGCCAGAGAGTAGCGTTTCAGGGTATCAACAATGCATAAGAATAGCATGTAGATATATGAGAAATATGAACAGTTGTTGACCAAAACAGTGTGGAATAGAGAAAATATTAAAAAAAATCAAATAACCCAAACTATGACATAGGGCCCTAAGAGAGCAAGCTGTGGTTCAGTGATGCAGAAGGTCTTGCTGTCCACAGGTTGGTTTTTTTTTTTTTTTTAAATTGGTGCCAAGTGAGTCATCTGTAGAACAAGTAAGCAAACTGTGGAATATTTTTCAAATGCTGAATATACTGTAAAAGTTCTAAATACTGGATTTGGAGGTGGTTCAGTGGTTGAGAGTGCATACATACTACTCTTCTGGAAGATTCTATTTCAGCTGCCAGTACCCACATCAGGATAACTCACAACTTCCTGTAACTTCAACTCTGGGAGGATCTAATACAACTGACCTCCGTGAGCACCTGCACACACAAGGATATGTTCCCCCTAAACACATCATTTGAAATCACATAAATCTTTTAATGAAAGTTTTCTAAACATTAGTTCTTAGGATTTGTTCATGGAAGAAAAACTGTCTCATTTGGGGGAATCTTTCTAATATTATGTGTTGAAGTAAAAACTCCATGTCTTGTTTTCTGACTCTACCCTCAGAAAATTGTGTGTTTGCTGAAACCACCTGCCATTCATATTTCAAATATCCTGAGGGGTCTACAAGGATATGGGAAAGAATGAAGCATATTGGTCGTATTCCTAATTAGTTCAGCTCTAATCTTACACACTTCTGGCCATTCTGTGTTTCCCTTTTAGATCAGTGGAAGATTTTCACTGAAGGAGAAGCTCGGCTCAGCCAGATGTGTTCAAGCCGGGTGTGCAGAACAGAACTGGAAGATTTGGTCCAGGTTTTGTACCTGGAGAGACCTGAAAAGGGCCACTGTTAGACAAAACAGCCCGGATTGGAGAGTATCAATGGAGGAAACCCAAGCTGCAGCTGGACTGCCAGCTCATTTTGCTTAAGTCAACAGTGCTCTAAAACCCCAAAGTCAGATGCAGTCAAATTAGCCACACCAGCCACAACATACCTTGTTCCTTTATATGTAACAGTGTGCCAGCCCTCAAACATCTTCTCAAAAGAGAAGAAGGGAGTCTTTAATGATTTCTGGAGGGAGAAGGGATAGAACGTCCTGGTGAGCTTTAGTTTCTCCAAGAATCACTTTTATTTGAAGGTTAGGGATAAAAAAACTTTCAGGGCTTCTATGTAGGAAGTCACATGAAAAAAAAGAGAAGAAAATAGGTCAGTATAAGTTGGGTCACAGAGGGCAATCATTTGTATGAAGTGCTCAAGTGTCTTTCATTCTTTAAAAAAATTACACAGTGGGTGGAGATACAGGTCAGTCAGTTGTAGAGAATATACCTAACACATATGGAGCCTTGGGTTCTACTCTCAGTACTGAAAAATAATTTCATTCTCATATATCAAATACACACATATGAACACACACACACTGCACATGAAACTGCCCTTGTTTCTGGCACCCAAATACTGTTGAGGTTGTTGGCACCCAGGAAAACAAATTAAATATGTATGCAGAAAACTCTGCCCTCAAGCCTTTAAGGAAGTTTTTAAAGTCATCAACCATAGAGGTGGCATGAAGAATGCCAGCTAAAGGTCTTGTTCACTGTGAAGTACTAAGTTCACTGTCCAATAACATCTATTCTCTTTCTTTACCCAAATCCAATAAGCCTCCATTAGGAAAATAGAATTTGATGAAATTATCAGAAACTAAATTCATACAAAATAATTCATAACTGTAGAAGATTGATAATTGTAAAAGAATACACCTGAGGAAAATAAAATAGTTCACTTTTTTTTGTTTTCCAATCTGTAAAACTCACTACTTTATAAGCTAGTGCTCACCATTTTTCTTGAGGTGATTGATAGTCACCTAGACAAACACATAGTTTGAATTATTCTAAAAGCCTTTTAAAGGATGATCTTGCTTCTCTCATTGCAAGAGTTGAAATTTGACTTTACAAAGAAACTCAGCCATTGTGAGCTTCTGAACACTGGTTCTGTCAAGAGAGTGTTACTATTCATTCAGGGAGCTGAGCATTCTGACAGAGGCCTTACTGCTAAACCTTCCTACTATCCTTGCCTTATGGCAAACATGGATTGTATCTAGGATGTTAGACAAGACTGCTCCAGAAATGTTTATTTGCAGTCTAATGCCACAGCATAAGTTATCCTTTCTGAGGCTTTACAAACCATCTTTGTGGAAAAACTATAAATACTTCCTAACAAGGAGCATAGTCCTGCTTTCTGGATTTGTCCTCATTGAAGAGTATGAATGAGCTCAAAAGAGTACTAAGAAATAAGAAGACCTAGAAACCCCATATTTCCCACAGTAGGCGAGAAAATGTGATAGGAAAAAAAAATGTGTGAGAGAACTGATCTTTATGGGAACCTGGCAGAGAAAGGGCAGTTTCCACAAAAGAGACACCAAGCTTTAGGACCAAGACTTTATAAGACAAATTCTTGCCAGCCAATCACACACATTCTTTTAAGAAGAGGGATGTAAGACATCCTGCACCTTAAGACATCCTGCACTGCAAAGCCACAGAACATTATTGAAGGTGTGAGGGGGCAGCGTCTATCCGATGCTGCCTCCCTCCTGGAGGAAGCAGTATTTCCAGAGTGTGGAGATCAGTAACCAGATCTTGAAGGAAAGAGGTGATTCCCCTGCTAGATGACTCACCCCAAAGCCTTCGCACCCAGGAGTTCTCTGAAAGCTTAGCCTCAAGGGAACAGCTATAGAGCTCCCCTTTATAGGCTCTTGCTCCAGGTGCAGGGACACTCCTTTCTAAAGTGCTGTGGAAAGTGGGAACTGGGGAGCTGTGCTAAGTTGATGTAGAAATCCTCCAGTGTTTAGATCTTGGGTAGAGTGTAGGGTAGAGGGGAAAGAGGTCAAACTGCCTGTAGTTAGTAAAGAAGAATGGATATTGTTCTTTTGTGTATTTATTTGTATCATAAGCACTTGGGACAGCAAAGACTGTAAGCACCATTTTGCAGTTTTATCCATTTTTTTAGTTAGTTCATGTAAACAAGTATGAGGAACATAACAGTATTACTCTTTCACTTTTCTCACAGGACATGTACCCAAATATGGTACTTATTTATGTAGTCACTGTGTTTCTGAATTTTAAATTAATAAAATTTTAATTTAAAAAGGTTATGTACAGGAACGTCATATGATTGACACTCTAGTCTAAGACTTTGAATTGGGTAAAAGATGATGGGTGGGCCTAGTGGTTTCACAATGAGCTTGACATTCTTGTCCTACTGATCTCAAGTAGTTAGCAGTGTCAACTTAACAGTAAGGCTACCTAGATTCTTAAGTCAGCTCTGTAGTCACTATATTTGTCAATCTTTCCAATTAGAAAATAGGATAATAATGACACTATTGCCCTTTGCATGAAATTTTGCAGTAAGGTTTAATGTAGTCAGTTCATATAAAGTAATTAGCATAGTAGTCTAGTGTCCATTGAGTAGTCATTGATGACCTTGGATATTCAAGGTGTGAAGGGAACTTAGAATATTTTATTTCCTCTTGGACCATTGACTTAGATTTCAAGAGGACCTTAATTTTGACTTGTTATTCACAACACTTTTATGCAAAGTTTGTTTAGAGATCAGTGTAAGGATTTTGTTCCATGTGTTGATCTAGAGTAAATTCCCTCAAATCCTCAATGCTAGCTAAATATAGGCTATTCAGAAGTAGAATATGAAAGGATTTTAAGAGAGAGGTCCAAAGTGTCAATCACTGCTGAGATGTCCAGTGATGTAGCAGAAACTATGTGCTGATGTTGATAGCATGTGAGAGGAGAAGAGCTGAACTTATTGGAGCAAAGGCCTAGTTGGGGTTGATGGTCAGAGGTAACTGGGAGGTGTGTTGTGAGCAAGTAGAACTAGAAGCTCAAGAGAATTCACTGGAGAAACTTTAGTAAAGAAAGGTAGGATATGATGAAGAAAGCATCTGTAGAAAGAATTGGGGTCAAAGCCATCTCATCTTACATAGGGGAGCTATTTATCTTTATCATAACTCACAGGGGAGAGAGACTATAGAAAGGAAAACAGTGAAGACCATGGGTACTACCGGGGTTAGCCTGTTTCTTGCAGGGCAGTGAGAAGTCATATTCCACACTGCTCTCAGGACCCACAAAGCTTGACCAACAACTTTGGTCAACATTTAGCTTTGACTGCTGATCATTTTTACCAAGATTCACCTAGCTCCATCATATCTCTACTATTTCATTCCCCTTACACTCGACTTTCCTTCTCTGGAATGAAGCACTATGAGTCAAAGGATTACCCTATGTCCATGGAAGAAAGTGCAAATAAGTCAAACTAGACTCTGTGGCTCCCTTTTGCATTTTCCCCCTTCTATAATCACTCACACGCAAATTTCTCCCAGCCCTTCAAGTTTGTGTTCTATATGTAGACAATGTAGGCTTTTCCTATCAACTCCTCATGAAGGACTTTACCAGTACTACTCTTTCCATAGTGACTTTTAGGAAGCAGAAAAGATCACCTCATATGAGCTTACAGAGAAGATTTGCCTGCTCCCCACAGTGCTGACCATTTTATACCTTTCTTGCTTTTAAGTTTTTAAAGGACATTTTTATATTTATTTTATGTGCATGGGTATTATTCCTGCATGTATATTGGCATAGCGTGCACATGCCTGATACCAGGTATCAGGTCTTCTGGAACTGGAGTTGCAGGTGATTGTGAGCCTCTATGTGGATGCTGGAAATCAAGCCCAGGTCCACTGGAAGAGCTGGGTCAGCTTTGCTGCCATTTGCTTTGACTCTTGTTGGAGCTCAGAATATACCTCTCAAATCTGTACCAGTTTGCATAAGGATTATTTGAGATGAGGACAATTGAGAATCAATAGCTGAAGAAAATTTTTCTGTTCTACCTATAACTGCCTGAAAGTAGAACATATTTTTTTTCTTTGAGGAAGGTAACTGCTTCTCCATTCCAAGGACAGAAGAATGACTCATCCCTTAGGGTAGAAATCAACACCAAGATGATTTTTTATGAACAGACAATTAATACTAAAATAGTCTTCAGGGCCCATTCATTTCTCCCTCCCTGGTTTATGTCTTAATCTCTCCCCGAGAACTTATCCTCCATATAAGTTATAGCTCTCATTCTTAAGTTAAGGCAGTATATAAGTCCCCTGAATCTAACCACCCTTTAGAGTCTCATTTTATTTCTGTGAGCTTTTGTGTATATACATATTAATAAAATTTGTGTGTCTCTTATTGCGTTACTCGACTCTTTATTGAGTTAATTCATTGATTCACAGTCATGAGAGCTAAGGATGCAAAAAGATATTTCCTCTCCAGTAATGATCTAAGATAGCATGACTTGAAAAAAAATAGTCTATCCTTTGTCACAAATATCTTCACAGCCACCACTGTTGCCAGCTCTGTATTGTTGGTGGAACTTCCGTTTGCACAGTTACCACCACAGTGCCAGTACTCAGAACTCACTGTCTTCCTCAGTGGCAGTTTCCAGTGAATAAACACAGAGACACTCCCCTTTCCTTTGCACCTGTGATAAAACTTTGTCACCTTACAGTGACTTTACAAATTATTCATAGGTGACTATTACTATGTGCATCAACATGGACCTTTTTGTGCCTGAGAGTACCATAGATATCTTTATGGGAAAAAAGTGTTTGATGTTCTATTTCTCAATCCATTTCTCAGACCTCAATTGTCAGTGTGTAAAGTCTGTACTGGATGAAAGTCTTCATGTTTCCATCCTCTTGAATCACATGTATTGCTTTTACTTCCCACCAAAACCCTCATCAACTGACTTCTAGAATCTACCCTACCAACCTTCCAAGTATAAACAGACACATGTGAATCCTCCAAAAGAGAAAAGAGCTCCTAAAATTTAGGGCATGAGTCACACAGCACATAGTTCCCCAACATTCCTTATGCTTTTTAGATTTCCTATCTTTGTATATGCTCTTGCCATCACTAGAATATTCTTCCATCTCTTTTCATGGCATGAGAATGTATTTGTAAAGGCCCAGTATATTCATCTGCACACTGAGGAACCATGATTGCTTCTCTGATAGTTTCCCACTATTTCTGCATTCTCCCTAAGAACTGTATCCTCCAACCACAAAAGGCTATTCTATGTTACTGAAACTTAACATAGTTTTAGTGCTTCTGTTTTTTCACCTATAATGTCAATCCCTGCTGTCTCTACTTAGTGAATTCATCTTTCAAGACTCCCAGTTCATCTCAATACTTCTTCCAGGCACAGTTAGTAGCTCCCTCCTCTATGTACACAGGAAATAACAATGAAAATACATACCCTGTAAAGATAGAAGAGCTGAAGAAGAAATAAGGGACACATTACCCTTCATATTAGCTGCAAATAGTATTAAATACCTTGGAGTAACTATAACCAAAGAAGTAACAGACCTATTTGACAAAAATTTTAAATCATTGAAGAAAGAAATTGAAGAGGATATCAGAAAATGGAAAGCTCTCCCATGTTCCTGGATTGGTAGGAT